>BQNB010098472.1:2160-25146 GCA_026074375.1 Tanacetum coccineum
TATAAATACATTACATCCTGTCACAATAAGCTAAACTAGCTGTATGGTATACAACCATCTTGTGTGGGCTTCTCCTTTGTATAAGTTGAATAGAGTGGCTTTGAGTAGCTTGAGCTTGAGCAGGAGGATGTGTATCCTCATTAATCACCTCTCATTTAAAAATTACTACGTAGATCTTTTTTCTTGACAAAATACACGTAAAAATATAAACACTAAAAAATATGACAGACGGAATTTCAATTAGTGACTGGTGCATAAGTGAAAGAATCTCGAACCGATAATGGTTAAAAGCTTGAATGCAATACCTTTTGTCCCTCTATTGCACCCGTCAGCCGTTAGCTGAATTTGCGTATGCAGAATTCCTGGAGATAAGGATCGTGTCGGGTTCTATGAACATGTTGTATTCAAAAATTGAAAATTGAAGGGAATCATTGTCCATTCGCTATTACATACGTAGATGGCTTTGACTATTTTTACAATATTATGCTGTTGCTTGTTCTATACGAGATCTTGTTGCATTATTATGCATTTACAAAAATCTGAACTATGAAAATTATAATTCCCACCAGGTCCACCTTCTGTTTTAATAATAGAGCACGTAGGAATCAGATGAGCTCCAATTTAGAACAACCTGATAATGTCAACCCTTTAAATAGTCAACCATGCTCTTACCAGTAATTTTCACTCTACTCCAATTAATTTTTCTGGTAAATTAGTTTAACACATTGCCAAATGAGATTTTTTTTTTGTGTTAAAGAATCAAATATATATGATATCATTTCATAAGAAAAAAAATCGAGAGAATTGAACCTTGTTAAATAGTCCAGCGGAAACTCATGTTCAAACCTTACAATAAAATTTTCAGAGATGCTGCGTTCATAAAAAAGTTTACAAAATAAAATTACACACATATATGTCATGTAAATATGGTGGGTGAAAAATATGAAAGATGAATCATTACACAACATAATTTGTCAAATTAACTTGGCATGTTATATTGTGAACAAATTTTTGTAAACTTTTGTTCGACATATAATTTCTCTTAAATTTTGAGGTGAACTTCTAGGCGCAAAACAAAGTTGGTTCAGGAAGAAAGAGCTTTGAATGAAATGATCATATTTTCCTATGCTAAGTGGCCACGCAAATTATCTTTGGGACGAGATTGTAGGCTAGTGAATGTTGATGGTTATCAAGGAGACGTTATTTCGCAAAACAGCAGAATCTTATAATCACCACTAGTAAAGAAATTTAATTAATAAATGTACATAATGTTCCCCATCACATGGCTTAAGAGTAACAACATTCTAGTCTAAAGAGTTTTAAATTTAAAGTTATACTGTTAATATCTATCACGTTTTAGAATATTACGCTATTATATATGCCAAATCAAAGGATATAATATTGTATATTGTAAGGAAGAGATGATATAAGTCTATGTCCTATTGGGTTATATATATAAATCTTCGAGCTAAAACCTTATCGAGCATTTCATCAAGAGTTATCCAACGAGTTCATATTTCTCACAACTTGAAGATGGCAAGCACCAACTCTGTTGGAATCCGGCCTCCAAATAAAGGAAATCTCATAACCGTCCTTAGTATTGATGGAGGAGGCATTAGAGGTATCGTGCCAGGGGTCATTCTCGAGTACCTCGAGTCACAACTTCAGGTACGATTACCATGCATTCAAACAAATGTCGTAAAACTACATCTATACAGAAACATGTGATCCAGTTGTAATTAAATACCTAAAGCGTAATTTATGCCAAAAATAATCTCTACAGCAAGTCTATTATTTTTGTATTGATGGAGGAGGCATTAGTATTGATATATTTGTATGTAAGTAAATAATGAAAATAAACATATAAATTTCTAGATACCCATCTTTTACATCACAGACATATATTTTGGTGGTTAGTACAAAAAATTTCTGTCATGTGATATTATTATTTGAGAACATATGTACGCAGGAGATAGACGGCCACAATGCAAGACTAGCAGATTACTTTGACGTAATATCTGGAACAAGCACTGGTGGTCTTGTTTCAATCATGCTTACGGCTCCAGACAAAAATAACAGACCATTGTATGCTGCTAAAGATATCGTTCCATTCTATCTTGAAAACACCCGCGGGATTTTCCCACAAATAGAGTATGATGAAACACAAGTAGAAAATACTCACGTCAACCTACAATTACCATCCAACTAGATACTAGATGATGTAGTTTACATTTATACATGATTTTTATTGTGCATTTTTAGGGGTCCATTTGCTGGAATTATGAAGCTTTCCAAGGCGATGACTGGACCAAAATACGACGGGAAGTTTCTTAGAGACCTGGTAACGGGCATACTAGGAACCACAAAGTTGAGTCAGACATTAACCAACATTGTTGTTCCTACATTTGACATAAAGACCATGCAGCCTGTGATATTTAGCTCATTTCAGGTGTGTATTTAACACTAGCGTACTTTAAGCATTTCCCTTTAATGGGATCTTAGAAAATATAACACGTTTTGTTTGGAAAAATATATGACTAACCGTTACTTTGTTTTAATTAGTCAATATAATCGGTTTTGAAATTCGTTGTTAGAAGTTATTATTTGGAAAATTTTATCAAATCACAAGAGTAGCTAGATAGTGAAATGCTGCCCAAATATTTTATGAACAAATGATGATTACTAAGTTAATGTTCATTTATAAATTAGCTAATTATAATGGTGGTTCTAATTAGGTGCCAAGAGATCCTAGCACTAATGCACATTTATCAGACATTTGCATTGGTACATCGGCAGCACCTACATATCTCCCCGGCCATTATTTTAAAAATGGCGATCGAGAGTTCAACCTTATTGATGGGGGTGTAGCGGCGAATAACCCGGTAATTTATTTGCATTAGTTGAATTCCTTGTGTTTTACATGATGAAATATACGCAACTCTTAAATCTAGCCGTGATGTAGTTTAGTATGATCAATAAATGTTTTTCTTGGTGCAGGGTGTTTATTTATGTATAAGATAAAACTTTAAATGCATGTAGTAAAACTGTTAACTGATGAACTACAACCTCTTGTGTCTTTATTGACAGACCTTGGTTGCGATAGCGGAAGTGACAAGGCAAGTTATGAAGGAAGATCCAAATTTCTTCCCGATTAAGCCTTTAGAATACGGGAGATTTCTGGTTATATCATTAGGAACGGGCACAAAGATGCAACAAGCACAATATGATGCTGAAATGGCAGCGGAATGGGGAGTGTTTGGGTGGTTATTCAATAATGGTTCCATCCCACTGATAGAAGCTTTCACACAAGCGAGTGCTGATTTGGTTGATTTTCATAACAATGTTGTCTTTGAAGCCCTCAATTCCGTTGATAATTATCTTCGCATTCAGGTATATAGAGTTCTCTCATCTCAGATATGCTTTGATAATGGTGTGTGTACGTCATTTTTAATTTTCTCACTTATTGCAACAAATATACCAGTTTCTATAGACTCTGTATATACAAATAAACATATGCTCAATTTCGACACAAATACAATATGTATGCAGTTAATGTCGTAGCTAACTAATAACTGAATCTTTTTATTTACTATCATATAAAAATAGGATGATACTTTGACCGGGGACTTGGCTTCGGTGGATATAGCAACAAAACCAAATTTAGACAGCCTAGTGAAAGTTGGCGAAGGATTGCTGGATAGCCCAGTTTCACGTATGAATTTTGATACTGGAGGCGTGGAACCGGTAACCGATGGTGGAACAAATCGTGAAGCATTGAAGAGGTACATAATCTACGTTGCAATATTAAACATGCTATTATTGATAAACATCCAGTTTATTAGGATACAACTTACTAATATGTTTATGTGTTTTTCTTTTCTGAATGTAGGTTTGCGAAACAGCTCTCAGATGAACGGAAACTAAGGGAGTTGAATTGTACGTATGGGGGAGTGCCTTGGTAAATTCTTTGTGTTTTTAACATGTTACTGAAATAAAAGATAAATTGTTATATCAAGTTAATGAATTATTGTTGTTTTTAAATTTAATGCACTTTGTGAACTTCTATTTTAAATGTGTAATTTGTTTGTTGATCACATTGGTTGAATAACTAATCTTAGTCAATATAGTAATATAGTCCAAAACTAAATAAAATAGCTCAGCATAACAATCAAGAAACAATCAACACAACTACACAAGTAATGATAAACATGATTGGAAGATTGGATATAAACTTATCTTGATGTTACAATATTGAAAAAGAGTAAAAAACTCATAAAAATCGTTCAGCTCCAAAAAGTTGCACGCTAATTATTAAAAAATGCAAAAATATATATAGGATTTTGGATCTGACGGCGTTAGCCTTTGGGTGTGACGCCGTCAGTTCACCGTAATCGATTAGGGTTTATTCCACTGACTTGGTTGTGACGGCGTCATGTTGTGGATGTGAGGCGTCACGTTGGGATTGTGACGACGTCACGAATGTCGTCTTAGTCCACTGACTCGTCACAAAACATCACCAAAATCATCGTTTTGGGCACTTCTGGCGACGGTGTCAGGCTTGTCGGTCACAAACTTGAAACTTTGTATTTTCTTTTAATCTTCGTCCAAATGAGCTCAAATCTTGTACGCTTCAAGCAAATGCATTCCCAAATACCTAAAAGTCAAATAGAAAGGATTTTAGGTAATAAATAATACAAAGTACATGAAATAAAGGGTTAAATGACCCCCAAAAATGATAATATTTTGCAACTCATGAAATATTCTTACATTTGAGATTTGTTTGTCTTCAAGCAAATAAGTTTTTAACTTAGACGTTAGCATAATTTAGGGGCATTTAGAATTAATATAAAAATAATTCATTGCAAAACTCGTTTGACAATACACTTTTGACAGTTTCATGCATGGAAGTATAAAACTAGCACCTTACATAATAAGTGCTTGGATACTTACATCTCTCGGGTGTATACATATGATATAACAAATATGGAAATGGAAAAATCACTCAACTTACCATGTCATAGTGCCTAAATTAATCATATGCTTGATAAAGGATCAAACATCCATCACTTCCGTGTAAGCAGCTAGAAATTACTATCAAAGTGGTTTTTTGAGGGTTGTGACGTAAGGTTTCGGGTAAGGAATAAAGGGTACGGATATGGGGATATTTGGTGGACGAAAGTTAATTACCTAAACAATTACATTTACGTTGTTGCCAAGTCAAAACTCAAAACGGATACGAACTCAACAATGAAATATTTTTTTTCCTTTTTCTGACTCTTTCTTGACATAACAAATAGCGGGATGACAGTCCGTATGTTCTTTTCTCTGCTTTTTACATACACTTTTTTCGATTTTTTTTCTTTTTCACCTTTTTACATACACTTTTACCGTGTCGTCTTTTGATTTGCTAAACGTAAACACATGTAGATAACTTGAAACACAACATGAATCAATAACTTAAACATAAATGATAAATGGCCTGAATTAGGAGGATCAATACACATAGAGTATTAATACATATCACATGACTTGAGGGTAATAATCTCTTTCTTCCCCAATTTCTCCATAAATAAAATACTACCAAGAGTCACAGTCATCCCAAAATTATATATACAATTCGACTTAGAAACATTTCATTATCTAGATAACTAATGGGGTTTAACATACAAATCAAGAGATATGAGCAAAGATGATTTGGATGTAACAATTTTTTAATGTGGTGTAAACAAAATGAAAGAATAGGCTCAGAGGGGAGTACTAATGTATTTCGCACTAAAAATAAGTGCAACAAAAGGGTAGAGGAAATATAAATGACCGATGAAGTCAAATAATTATTACTAACATACAAGCTAAAAACTTGGGTTAATCCTAATGCCTCTTATCCCTTAGTAAATTCTAATAACACGAGTGTGATCTCATGTGTATCACTAAAGCAACTTCTAGAATTTATACGTTACATGTACTCTCAATAAAACAAAAGCATTAAAGATGAATGATATAATCGAAATGCTAATGTTTCTCACTTTTTGTGATGATAAGTAGTAGGGCTTTTTTGTGCTAGCTTATAAATCTTATCCATGAGACGTGTTACGTTTAAGAAAAAGACTCGATCACCCCGTGTATTTTACAGTTTATCGTAGCTCGTAGTTTAATGTAAATCGTATGACATACGGTAATGGGTCGGGTATTAAAGCCCATGTGTAAGCCCATTACAAGGCCTATGGGCCAGTTTGTGTAACACTATATAAGCCTCTTCCATCCCATGGAAGAGGTGGTCGATCATTTTTCATAATACAAGCATTCACTTTCTCTCACTAGAAGTTTTCTCTCTAGTCTTTCTCTCTCTAGAATTCGGCTAACCCTAACCATATTCATTGTGTCATGATATCCAAGTTCCTACAATTGGTATCAGAGCCCATGGGATGATTAGATCGTGTGTGTGTGCGTTTTGTTGCTTGGTTTAGATCAAAATTTGTACTTTTTGAGGTTCTTGGCTCGTTTTCCATTTTTCCTAGATTTTGATGTTTGTAATGTTAAAGTTTAGGTTTTTCTATTAGCTATAGCCTTGTGGTACCTTGTTGTGCAAAAGAAATCAAGCAAAAACGTTCAAAAGGGTGATTTTTAGGTTTTTATAGGTGTAAAAGTTTGTTTTTCTAGCCGACGGTTTGGCATTCTGTTACTATTTCTTCGCAGCGGTTTGACATACTCGTACACTGTACTGGCGGTTTGTCAGTTCGTATACTGACAGCGGTTTGTCCTATTAGACAGTGGTTTGTCAGGAAGTCAGTTCGTACTCTGTAGCGGTTTATCATCTAGTGACAGCGGTTTGATAATAGCGGTATGCTAGATAGCGGTTTACAGGTTTCGAAGATTTATACTTTTCTTGGCAGTTTAGGAAACAAACCTCTTGTGGTTTGTTTTTAGGCAGCGGTTTGGCAGTATATTCTTCATAGAGGCTTACCAGAATTTTTTCGTAGCGGTTTGTCAATCCAGCGGTTTACTTACATCAGTTTGTTACAGGTTTTTGAAAATTTATTCCTCGTAGTGGTTTACTAAACTATACTCTTGCAGTTTGGTCTCTTGGCAGCGGTTTGATTAACTGACAGCGGTTTGATAAATCGACAACGGTTTGGTAGACTAGGCAGCGGTTTGGTAACCTAGACAACGGTTTGATCTACTGTTTTGGACACTTGGACAATTTTCAAACTTTTAACCTTTGGACTTAACAAACTAAAACAACAAAACACTTAACTTAACTTCACCACTTTTAACACACATTCACTAATCATTGAATAATCAACTCATATCATTTCACAATCACTTATGATGGCTAATCTTTCTGAAGATATCCAGGTGACATTTTTATAAAAAAATGTGAGGTTAAATAAAAATTCCTTTGATCATAAAATAAATTAAGCATTTATTTATTCATACCTTAAGTGATTTACGTTGGGTGCAAACTTCGTTGAAGCAGACTTGAGACGTCGAGAGATGTTGTCGTATGAATGCATTGATGATTTGTGATCACGAGTAACCTAAGCACTTTACGTTATATGCTATAAATTACATGTTTGTCATCACTAAAACATGAAGAGAATGCATAGATTGAATATCGTAACATTTCTACCAATAAGGAGAACATACTTAAGTCGATTGATGAAGGTCCATTTAAGATGGGAAAGTTCAGAGAAACACTTGCTGAAGGTGCTGAAGGGGCACTTCATCTAGGTCCAGAACGGGATAGACTCTTTGCAGACCTTACACCAGAAGAAAAGGAGAGGTATAAAGCTGATTTTCGTGCAACGAATATACTACTTCAAGGTTTACCAAAAGACATCTACACACTCATTAACCATTACACTAACGCCAAAGACATTTGGGATAATGTGAAGATGCTCTTGGAATGTTACGAGTTAACGAAAGATGAACGTGAATCACAGCTATACGATGACTTTAAACACTTCCGTCGAAACAAAGGAGAAACCCTTCACGAATACTATGTCAGGTTTACAAAGCTCATTAACGACATGAGAAACATCAAGATGACTATGCCCAAAATGCAGCTTAACTCAAAGTTTATGAACAACATGTTGCCTGAATGGGGTAGATTCGTGACTGTAGTCAAACTGAATAGAGGATTGAAAACATCTAACTATGATCAGCTGTATGTGTGAAGTCTAAAGAATCGTTGTAAGCTCAGATTGTTTAGATATTTATCTAGGATTAATAACATTGAACATAGAATAATGCATAGCGGAAATAGCATAATGAACAAAGTTATTTCAACAAGGTTTTTCATCATTATCATACACTCCAAGCCCCAATATTATTTGATCAGAATAATACGGTTACATCAATGAATTGTAACAGGATCAAGTTACCTTGACCTTGAGGCTACACCACACAAACTAGACGTCTACATCTCTCTTGATACACACACACGTTTTCTTTGTGTATATCAAAACTACACGCCTATGAATCTCTTTATATAGAGAGATTTCAAGGCTTACAAAGGATAAGAACAAATAATATCTTCCTAACTTTTAATATTATCTTTCTAGTAACTTCTATCATGAATAAAGTTAGATTGTTAGCCCTTAAAAATATTAATTCAAAAAGAAAGTAATCGTTCATATAAAGTCAAATTGGACTTGTTAAGTAATAGGCATAGTCCGGGTCACAACGGTCTCGGAATAGTTAAACTAATATAGTACCGATTTTCATGCTACAAAGCCCAAGTTTTATGCCAAGCCCGGCAAGTTACAAGCCCACACTCCGAACTAGAAATGGCTTGTGTATAAAAAAAACACTCTCCACACAGTGGAAAGGGTGTTGGATTGCATTAGTAACATTTGTAATCACCACTTTCTCTCAACCTAAAACTAACTTATCCAATTCTTTTATCCTCGTCTTACTTTTCATTCTTTCATTGTCCGGCTCAATGAAATCTTAATCGAGTTTGCTTATTGTTGTGAAGGATTATTATAGAACAATAGAGCCTTAATAGAACTTCAAAATCTTTATCTTTTGAAAGAATTCCATCTTTGCATTTAAGTCCTTTTTGTTTTTATTCTTTATCACATTTGTCTCATCAAATAAAGAATCCCAACAATCTTCCCCTATTTGATGATGAACAAAACAAACAAAGTCGTGTTCGAACTTTATTAAAGCCAAAGCTTCCCTTGAAGTTGAGATGTAATCATCATCCCTGAAAGAAATCAAAATCTTCTTATTACTTCAGACTATCCTTTGTACCATGCCACACCAAAGATCTATAAGTTGCAACCTGTTAATATTTCTTCCTCTTTTTGTCATAATCCAATAGGGGCATATAAATGTAAGCAACTTTGATTTCAACCACTTCAAACCAATATCACACTTTTAATCCAAGCCTTCTAACTCCTCAAATTACCCACCATTAAGCACAATAAGAAAAATGAACTTGAGTAGTAGAAACTCATACTAGCAGTAGTAATAATGACAAGCAGTAGTAAAAACCTTCACCTCATGTGGTGCATGTAAATGGTTAAACATTTTAACAATAAGCATCCCCTAAAACCCATATGTTAACCATTTCTTGAATCTTCAATTCTATAGGCTCTATGTAATGATTACTAATGAAGAAAATTAAGTATAATGAACTTGATGCTAAAGTAGAATAACCCAAACTTGTGCCTTATGTCTTGTACTATCCACGTGACGTCAAACTCATACCAAGACCAAAGTATAAGTAGATCGCAACCTCTTGACAAAATCCTCATCTTCTATGAGACATTGAGCACAACAACGTAACTCCTTAAAGTGATAACAAATGTGAGCGTTGAGCACCATAAGTTTGTAAATCACACACCTTTGCTAGATTCGTCAAGTCTTCGTCACATCGTTTCTAAGCACGAACAAGTTATCTTCAAAGTGTAACACCCACTTTAAGATATGATAAGAACACAAACCTGTGAAACTCCACTTATGAACTTTTCCCAAAACAATTAATAAACAACTCTTCTAATACAAATTAATCTAAGAAAAATATAGCCTTTTACACGTTAAGAACATTTATAACCAAATCAATTGTTAGCTGCCCTTAAAATGAAGACATCCTATTTCAATCCGAGATCCAAACCAAGTGTGTTTTCATCCGATATCGTGCTAAAACTGGCATTACAAACTCATTAATCCGAGCATTACCAAAGTAAGACTGAACATACAAACCTTTTTAGCCATAACTAAAGTTGTAAACAACTAAGCAGGCGAGTTCGAACAAGTAACAATTAGCATTAACATCTCATACAATGGCATCTTTCAACACTCAAAAACGATCAGTATAAACATTAAAAGGAGCATTACAAAAAAATTCAACAAGCAGTACTAATTTACTCCTTCCTCCTATGCTTAGCAACGCTTTATCTGTCACAAAACTGTCACTAATTCGTCGCTAATTTGCATTCTCCTTCCTCCCATAGCTTTTAGCGACACATTATCTGTTACTAAACTATCGTTAATCTATCACTTTGGTAGCAGTAGTAACGAGAGTAACGAGAAAACATGGCAGTACAAATGGTAAAGAAGCCGTACTAACGTTTTTCTTGAGGGCAGTAAAAAACCATAAACCAAGCAGTACTAATTCTGAACACGTTGGCAGAAGTAAGATGACAACAAGCCTATAAATGCTAACGAGAAGGAAGACCATATGGAAAAATATAAAAAGAATTACGAATCAAAACACGAACAAATAATCCTAATTTTTGGTAATTAACTTCAGTCACTAACAATTTCCACCAGTAATGTTACACGAATCACAAAATAAACTTACTTGTATGCTCAGTAACCTTAGTTTTCATGACTGATCCACCAGTAACCTTACTTGTCACACAAAGTAAAGTTTATTCTTTCCAGTAGCACATATAACAGCTTCAAACGATCATGCGTTCAATCATTAAACAAGTATCTAAACCCAGAAATAATTTAGAACTTATACCTAATGGTCTACCTCCTGAATAATCACACATCTCTTAGGGTTTTGTATAAACCCTAACTTTATGTCACGCATATGTAATGACCAAGACGCATATGAAACCATAACATACCAAGCTGCTTCTTTGTTTCTTCATAGAATTAGAGTTTATGAAAAACCCTAACACCAACTGCTAATGATTCTTTTCATAGAAATAAGTATACAAATACTCTGAATTATAGTAACCAAAAGAACGACCACCACAATCAGCAACCATCTTTGTTGTCACCACACTCAATCACAACAATTGTGAACAAACTTCCTGTTATATCGAATTAGGGTTGCTGAAAACCCTAATACCGCCAGATTCGACATGATAACCAAGAAAGAAAATTCGTACCTTTTTTCCTTCATAGATGCGACACCAAAACACCTTAGTAATCCTAGATCACTAGCCACTAGCTCTTGATTACCAATTGTGAAGTTCTAAAGAATCATTGTAAGCTCAGATTGTTTAGATCTTTATCTAGGATTAATAACATTGAACATAGAATAATGCATAGCGAAAATAACATAATGAACAAAGTTATTTCAACAAGGTTTTTCATCATTATCATACACTCCAAGCCCCAATATTATTTGATCAGAATAATACGGTTACATCAATAAACTGTAACAGGATCAAGTTACCTTGACCTTGAGGCTACACCACACAAACTAGATGTCTACATCTCTCTTGATACACACACAAAAGTTTTCTTTGTGTATATCTAAACTACACGCCTATGAATCTCTTTATATAAAGAGATTTCAAGGCTTACAAAGGATAAGAACAAATAATATATTCCTAACTTTTAATATTATCTTCTATATCTTCTATCTGAATAAGGAGATCTTTTAAAATCTTCAAAATCTTCAATCTTTTGAAGAATTCTAGCTTTGCATTTAAGTCCTTTTGTTTCATCCTTTTATTCACTTTGTCTCATCAAATCAAGAATCCCAACAGTATGCTTACTTGAAACAATACGAGGCACATGCTAATGAGAACAAGATGATGTTGGAAAGATACAATCAACATGCTATTGATCCTCTTGCCTTAGTATCCAATGTTTCACCTCAGCAGTACCCAACACAATCATCAGTTATTCCACAATCTACATATGTCCCACCAGTTAACCATCAACCATAATTTGCTGATAACACACAACTTGATTTAGGACTTACCCCAACTGATGACTTGATTGAAAACTTAAATAAAACAGTTTCCCTACTCGCCCAATCCTACAAAACATACTTTCCTCAAACTAACAATCAACTCAGGACTTCATCTAACATAAGAAACCAAGCTACAGTTCAAAACGGCAAGGGTTTGTCAGATGTACAGGGGTAAATTGAACAGAAGTTCAGGAACTAATGCAGGGGAGAAAAGTATCAGCTGGAAATAGGGAGTTCATAACAGAGTGGCAATGGTAATTCCTGGTTAAGTAAAGCTGAATATGTGTTATAACTGCATTGGAATAGGGCAGATAGCAAGACAATTCACTCACCCAAAGTGACCACAAAATTTAGAATACTTCAAAGTCAAGATGCAGCTGATGCAAGCTCAAGAGAATGAAGTGGTTTTAGATGAAGAGCAGTAGTTGTTTATTGTAGGTGGACAGACTAACACGTTTGATGATGATGTGGATGAGGCACCAGTACAAGATTTGGCACTCAACGAGGACAACGTCTTTTACCTGATCATGTGGATGCTTTGACTTTGATGTTAAAAAATGAGTCACTACTGCACAGACCAGTTCATGGCAAATCTATCATCAGCCAATCCAATCTATGATGACGTTGGTCCATCATATGATTCAGACATTCTATCTGAGGTACAAGATCATGATAACTATCTAGATAGTGTTGGTGAGTATCATGAAGTACACGAGATGCAAAACGATGTACAACCAAACTACATTGTTGACTCAGATGCTGAATATACGAGTGATCGTAATATTATTTTGTGTGAAAAGTATGTGAAGGGACAAATGCTGTGTAAGTTTTACAAGTAATTTATATCAGAGCCAAATTTGCTTTTATGATGTTAATCAATGATATGCATGAACATGCTGCCCAATGTGTCTTTGCGAATGAGCAGAACAAAGTAGTTAAAGAATCATTAACTGCTGAACTTGCGAGATATAAGGAACAAGTCGAGGTCAATGTAAAAATGGAAAGGTTTGAATTAACTGTAAGAGAACAAAAGATTAATGAACAAATGAGAATCATTATCACTAACCGTAACATTAAGAAAGAAACTTTGAAAAAGGAACTTCATTCTGTAAAAATGCAACTGAATTCTACCATTGACCATAACAAGTTAATGAAAGAAGAAGTAGCAACTTTGAAAAAGGATTTTAAACAGAAAGAAAATAAATAGCTTGAAGAGTTTTTGGATATGAATGAATTAAAAGAAAAGGTTGAAGATAAATTATACAAACAAGAACAGTCTCTTCAAACAGTTCAAATGTTATGTAAAGCAAAACTTTATTATGATGAAAAGAAAAAGGTAGCAACAGGCTACAAAAATCCCTTATATCTCACCAGCGCAATGCAGGTTCAGTCTGCTCTTTATAATGGTCATGAAATGGTCAAGACCAATCATGCCCCTGCTGTTGTACATGACTCAAAGGATACTCTTGAGATAGCTGAGATAACTAGGAAGAGAATGCTTGAGAAAGTAAAAAAATCCCTCTGTGTGTTGAAAAGAAAGTTAAGTTTGCACCACCAGATTACTCGAAAGAGAATTATTTTGCAACTTTTACACCACAGAGACATTTGACCCTAGAACAGATATTTTGGTCCTTAGATATTGCAAAAATGACCCTGAAACCAATTTCAGCGATGACGGTGTATCCACCCAATAAACTTGCAAGGCTTGTCCTGAGAGTTCTTACAAAAAAAGTCAAGTGAATATTAATATTTATACACTCACACAACTTTTTTGGAATTTGATAAAACTTGTAAAAAGAGAATTACACCATGTGGTCTCACAAAAGGGGAAACGGGTTTCGAACAAACAAAGGAATGTTACCTTATTAAGTTAATTTCATTTTTCAAAACGCTTAAAGAACATTTTGAGGGAATAAAAATGGCTCTCGTTAAAGAAGTTAAAGAAATGAAAGAAATTTTTGAACAAATGGAAGCTGAAGTTGACCAAAATGCTGTGGACAAGAAAAGTGTTGAAATTGAGAGGAAAAACCTTCTCATTGAAAATGAGAATTTAATTGCTGATTGTTTGTCTAATGAATTGTTGTACAGTGTCATGAATGATGTGAATACTATATCTAGATTTTCTGAATTGCATGATGCTTACACTGTAGGACAAGCACGTTTTCTGGAATTTGAAGCTGAGATTTCTAAATTAAAACACAAGATTGAAAAAGATGATCATAGTGAAATGATAAAATGTTTTCCAACCTTGAAATAGATCACCTAAATTTGAAATTGAAGTATCAAAATCTTAAATAACGTTTTGGACACAAAAAATCACAAACATCTCAGGATACTCCTGAATTTGACTCATTTTTTGTAATCAACAAAATGAAAGAGCATCTTCAAGGAAAGAACAACATCATTAGAAAATTGAAAGAGCAAATCTCTCACATGAATGAGAGACGTAGTGAGGCAGATCATACTCTTGACTTTAAGGCCTTAGATTCTCAGAACATAGAGTTAACAGAACATGTCACTACTCTTCAAGAACAAAATGAGCGTTTTAGGGCAGAGAATGAAAAAGTTAAGCAGCATTACAAGGAATTGTATGATTCTATTAAGATAATATGTGCTAAAACTATTGAAAACACAACTTCTTTGTTAACTAAAAATGAGAAACTAAAGGCTCAACTAAAAGGAAAAATGCAATGTGTCACTATGCCTGCTATAAAACCAATAGTGCTTGCCCCTAGTATGTATACAATCGATGTTGAATCAATCCCCCTTCGCAATAGAAACAATAGGGAAGTTCATCTAGATTATCTCAAACATCTTAAGGAAAGTGTAGAAACACTTCTTGAGATAGTGGAAGAATCTAGGATTGAAAAACCATTAGATAATGCGCTTGAGAATGCCTGCTTTTACACTAAGAGATCTCAGGAATTGTTAGAATATGTGATTGGCACTTGTCCGAAAGAATTCAATAAAAGAGATAAAAAGGCTGCTACTACCCCTTTGAATAGGAAAAATCAAGTTACTTTAAAGGAACCATGCGATACTTCAAATAATAACACACAAACACATGTTGACCAACAGAAAGTGCAAAACACTAATGTGACTGTGATTCCTTCTATAGGAGTAAACAGTTCCACTGAAGCTAGCGGGTCAAAGCCTAGGAGCAATACAAAGAACAATAGGATCTTGCCAGCTAAAAGTGACAACAAGAAGAAAGTAGAAGCTCACCCTAAGAACAATAAGTTTAAATTGAAACAAGAGAACTGTTGATCCCACTTGAATAGATATTGCTTAGCTTGTAAGAAGCTTAGTTGTATTAAGTAAATCCAAGACAACTATGGTAGAAACCTTGATTATGAATATCAAAGACTATGCGAAATCTAGTCAATGATACTAAGAAGAATTCATTATAAAACAGTAACACAAAATAATAAACAAGACAGATTACTAAACTTTCAGTCTCAATATAAAACGAACAATCTTAATAGTGTTAGGGTTTACAAAACCTTGAAGCTACGAATATCAAAGATGTACATCTAACATTATGCCCTAGGACCTCCTTTTATACACCAAGGAGTCCTACAAGGCTTACAATACTTTCCTAACTTATCATGATCTTTTCTATAAACAAACGTAATCTCTTAAAAAAAATAAGTTATACATATATTCTTTACAAATAACTAATACCTATCTTCGTAAGTTTTCTTGTTCTCTAATCAATCTTTGATCTCTTCTTTGTCAGCATATTTCTTCCAGCAGTAGTAATCACTCAGCAGTTGTAACTGAGCACAAGCAGTATTAACTAGCTTAGAAGTTTACTCTAGCAGTACTAACATACACTAGCAGTACTAACTTTTGTACTAGCAGTAGTAACTACTTAGTATATTTTTAGTCTTCATCTCTGAGCAGTCTTAACTTCTACTAGCAGCAGTAACTTTATACTAACAGTAGTAACTAGCAGTAGTAACTTTTATACTACCAGTACTAACTACTTAGCATAATTTTCATTAGTATTACCAGCAGCACTAAGTTATGCTTGACAACACTAATATATACCTGAGCAGCAGTAACTCTAAGAATATCTTGAAGTCTTTTAAACCCAACAATCCTCCCCTAAACTTGATGTTCATCATCTGAATCTTCAAGTTTCATTAAAAGTCTTCACCATCACCAGGAGGATGCATTCAAACACTTCACTGACCCTTTTCCTGCTTTGTTATGAGCTTGAGTAGTTGATAACACATCTCATTCCAATAGTCAGCTTGAAGTTTTTTGTTCAGCATGTTTGAGATTATTATAGGTGTAAGGGGATATCTTTTCTCAACCAATATAAAGATATGTAGATTTTTAAACCTCACAAAGTGTACTCTACAATTATCAAACAACTTCCATATAGTCACTTTGTACCCTTGTAGATTTCTCCGTACTTCACTTTTTATGTCAGGTTTAAACATTACTTTCAAATCACCTCATAACACTCTTTCATAATCCTCCTCTGGCTTTGTATTTTCATGTCTAGCTTTAACCAACTTCCAAAGGGTCTGTAAGTCTTCTCTATTAATATCCTAATGCATCTTTATCATTGATGAATACCGTTTTGAGCTTCCATCAGCCCTTATTAATTTAAAGTATCCCATCCTTCCATATTTATCAATCTTGTATTCAACAATCACTGGAGTCTTAGTAGCTAGAGGTATAACATCAATTGCTACCTCATCATCTTTAACTATCTCAATATGCCTTTTCATCTCTTCCTCCTCTTGATCATATTTTCAGCTTCTACATGCTCAACTATCTTCTGCTTCTTTGATTTATCAGATTCAAGCTCATCTCCTGCTCTTTTAGAACATCCTTTAGTTCTTGTCACACTGCTTTTCACCACCTCTGAATCCATAGGAATAAATGAACTTACCTGTTTATATTCTTTGTCAAAGAGCTTCTGAATTTCTTCATAACTCCTTCCTTTTAGCTGATTGTGCTTGTATCCACCCATATTCTTTAGGTATGTACACATTCTATTCCTTATTTGATTTTTGGTAGGTGGTTTACTTCTTTGCTCTGCTGCTCTCTATGCTGCAAGGAACTTTTTCCTTTCAGCTATCATCTCCACTAACATTCTTGACTTTTCTTCAATGGAGAATTATTCTTGTTCTTCAGCTTGGAGTCTTGCAGCTAATTGCCCATCAGCATCAATCATAGCTTGAATGCTATCTAGTTCTTTAATAGTTGCTGCTCTGGTAGCTTCTTCTTGTGCAACTCTTTCTTTTTCCAACTCTGCTTGTTCTTCAGCGTGCAATCTGAGTGCCAATTCTTCATCAAGTGCAATTTGATCTTTCTTCTTTAATGGCTTTTCAGGCTCAACCATTTTTTCCTTGCCTTTGTCTTTTGCTTATGGAAGTTGTGAAGCTTGTGAAGATGATGATGTTGTTTTGAATTCACTTGGCTCTTGAACTATAACCCTCTATCCTTGGGTATTATAGTTGTTGTAGCAACAATTGTAACAGCCTTTGGTTTAGCTGCTTTAATCTCTATCAAGGTTTGAGCCAGAGTCAACTCATTAACAGTTGTTGTAGTACTGACAATAGTAACTACTTCACCAGCAGTAGTAACTGGATTAACAGCACTAACTTCCTTTTCAGCAACTTCTTTTTCTGCAACAACTTCTTCATCTTGTACATCAAACAACATCTCTTCATCATATCTTTCTTGAGTCTCATCAATCAAAGTCACTTCTTCATCAGCATCAAGATCGACTATTTTCCTCCTCTGTTTGGATGCATCCTCCTGAGCACCCAAACTAACATCATTAAAGGATTCTACCCTGCTAGCTGAGCCAACCTTCCTTAACCTCTTGAGCCCTAAAGTTCTTGACTTCTTTCTCTGTTCTAACTGCTTAACTCTCTTCTTACACTAGCAATCTCCTTTGCTTGAGTAGTCTTTGCTTCCTCCAAATCAAGAACCTGCTTTTGTAGTTTGGTATATAAAGTCATCAATTCAGCAAGTTGCAATCTATCCTCACCACTTTGAGGTGGATCACAGGAAGGGGTAGATATAGGTTCTTCATTTGTAGCCTCATCAAGAATTGGCTCTGTAGGACCACTGTCCTTCCTCTGTTTCCTTCTAGACTTTTTCTTTTGAGGCTTAAATGATGATGGTTGAGTAACAATAGGTGTGGAATGGGGATCAGTAGGAGCAGCTGAATCTTTACCCATGTCTTCTGGAGCTTAAGCCATCATTGTTTGAAATAGAGGGGTGATTCTCCCAGAGAAGCCTTTTCTTTCCCTCTTCATATTAGCAAAAATCTTCGTTGTATGAGAAGGTGTAACATAAATCCCATTATGTTTGGACATTCCTTCAACTTGTTTGTCCAGGAACACTTACACAAACCTTGGATACATAAGAAATTTAACCCCACCCTCTAAGTTCTTCATCATATGATCAAAAATGTACTTGGAAAAGTTAAATTTTTGGTTTGTGGCAAGACAGATGATAGCAGATGCCATAGTGATACTAAATTCATTCTAGGCTGTAACCTTAGCACTAAGGCATTGCAGTATGGTATGGATAAGAAATTTCCATTGGGATGAAAAATAAGCTTTATAGAATGTAAGCTTTTGTGTAAGATTTTCATACCCCATGAGTGTGAGCTGTTCAAAAATTACATCATTTGGCAGACATTTAGTCCCTTCAGCATCTTCTAACATTAGATCACTTCTTACACTCTTCTTAGTTATGATCACCTTCGTCTTATCTACTAGGGCTTGTATCTGACGCTCCTCATTAAGTGTCTTAGCTTTAGCAGTTGCCCAAAACTGTTGAATGCATGATTCATATATTGTAGGATTAACCATTAACGCAGACTTGATAGAACTTGCATTCAGAAAATCAATAATGCCTTCAAACCAATTACTTTCTTCGAGTTTTTCCAAAAACGCAACCAAATTGTGAGTTTCAGCAAACTTTAGGGTTGACATTATGATGGTTTTTGATGATTAAAGATGAAATTGAGTTAGGGTCTATGATTAGAGAGTATATCAAGGTGTAAAACCGATTGAATGAATGATAGAAACCCTTAATCGGAGTATTTATGAAATCACCCTCAACAGCATTAACTTAAACTGGCAGCATTAAGTTAAGCCTAACAGTATTAACTAACCCAGCAATAGTAAGTTATGCTTGGCAGCATTAACTTATGCCTAACAGCAGTAAGTGAATGCCTAGCAACATAAACTAGTACTGGCAGCAGTAAGTTTAAGCTTAGCAACATTAACTTTGAAACACCAGCATTAACTTCAATTTCATTCCAAAAAGCATTTCCATCATGAATTTTGACTCTCACAAGCTCTCTTTCTGTTTTTGATCTCATAATATCTCTCATTTCTTTTTTCTCACCAATTCACTCTATCTGTTTTTATATCACACAACTTTTTTTCTGTTTTTTAGCTCACTATATCTCTCATTTCTTATTCTCACCAATTCACTCTATCTGTTTTTATATTACACATAAGAGCCCTAACAGACAATTTGGTACTAAATTCCATTAATTCCTTTAGTTTCATGTTATCCTCCCCACTTCCAAGTATGTTAACTCTTGAGAGAGGTGGATCATTAGACTATTTAGATGCAGCCTCAAACCTAATTTAAGCTTCTGTACCCCCCCTCCCCAATATGGTATCTTAGCACCTGGGACCACTACCTGAATTAGTTCCCTGAGGAAAAAACTCATTAAGTGTTGCCATGGATTGGGTCCTATTTATGTTACCACTGTCCTGCTCTGCTACTAAGCTAGAAGCAGTAGTGGCAGCCCTTTCCATTCTGTCTTCCCACTCCTTAATGATAGTCTCATAAGTTATAAGGGGAATATGTCCACTAGACTGAGATATCTCAGTGGTCCTTTTGGCTATCCTAGGTTTTAAGTCTTTTTGGGTTAAGATAATGATGGAACAGTGATTGGTTCATGATTAGATAATGAATCAGTTATGGATGTGTGTTAGGGTTCAGTGGGATTTCCTGACCCTTCACCCACATTTGTTTGTTGTTATGCAGCATTTCCATGTTATTACAAGCATCCTTTATGTATAATCAGCTTCATAGTAACATAATTAACCTCCCCTCAATCAATACTTTAGAGATTAAGCATTCCAATACTTGCAATCAGATATTGAAATCTGCTAACATCAAATGCCTTTGTGAGTAAATCAACAACATTGTGATCAGTGTGAATCTTGATCACTTGAATTAATTTATTCTCATATGAATCCCTGATGAAGTGATGTTTAATCTCAATGTGCTTAGTCTTTGAATAAAACATTGGATTCTTAACTATGCAGATTGTGCTTTCATTGTCAATGAAAATTTTGGTGTTCATAAAGTTGTATCCATAATCAAGCAATTAATTTTGGATCCATAACACCTGTCCACAGCAATTAGCAGCAGCAACATACTCTGCTTCAGTAGTAGAGTTGGCAACTATAGTCTGCTTTTTACATTGACATGAAATCAATCTTCTTCCAAGAAATTGATAACCTCCTGTTGTGGATTTCATGTCTAAGCTAGCACTAGCATAATCACTATCAGAAAAAGCCTCCAAGTCAAATGATGAATCTATAGGATACCAAAGGCCCAATTTAGGTTGACCTTTCAAGTATCTAAAGATCCTCTTCATAGCATGAAGATGTGAGACTTTAGGAGAAACTTAGAACTTGTACAAGCACAAACAACAAACATTATGTCAAGTCTAGAAGCTGTTAGGTACATTAATGATCCAATCATTGATCTGTATAAATGAACATCCACATCTACAGCTTCTTCATCCTTAAGTAATGCTTTGTTAGTCTCCATGTGAGTGCTTGCTGTTCTCACAGTGGCAAAATCAAACTTCTTCAAAATATCAGCCACATATTTGTCTTGACTAATGAAGATTCCATCATCTTTCTATTTTACCTGCAACCCTAAGAAGAAAGTGAGCTCCCCCATAGAACTCATCTGGAATCTCTTGTGCATCATCTGTTCAAACTCAGTACATAAAGACTTTTTAGTAGACCCAAAGATGATGTCATCTACATACACCTGTACTAACAGGATATCACCTTTGTCCTTCTTGATAAACAAAGTCTTGTCTATAGTCCCTCTTCTAAATCCATTTTCTAATAAATAGGTAGATAAGGTCTCATACCAGGCTCTAGGAGCTTGATGTAAACCATATAAAGCCTTTTCTACCTTGTAAACTTTGTTAGGAAACTCTGGATCTTCAAACCCTGGAGGTTGGCAAACATAAACCTCTTCTTTAATTGTGCCATACAAAAATGCACTCTTCACATCCATCTGATAAACAATGAAGTTCATGAATGAGGCATAGGCTAAGAAAAGCCTAATTGCTTCAATCCTAGCAACTGGAGCAAAAACTTCATCATAATCTATACCCTCCTCTTGAGTGTAACCCTGTGCTACTAGTCTTGCCTTGTTTCTAATCACAATACCTCTATCATCTTTCTTGTTTCTGTACACCCATTTAGTACCAATGGCCCTCTTGCCATATGGTAACTCAACCAAAGTCCAAACCTTCTGCAATTTAAACTGTAGAAGCTCATCCTGCATTGCTTCTATCCAGCTTGGATCTGTCAAAGCTTGAGTTACCTTTTTGGGTTCTACTTGTGATAGAAAACAAGCAAACAGACAATTCTAAAAATCTTTATGGTTGATTCTCTGTTGCACTGAACTAAACATACCATGTTCAGTCACATTCTTTGTCATCCTTCTGGTTTGAGGTGCTGACTGTATATCTCCAATGATTTGTTCAAGTGGATGATCTTTGTGAACTCTTGTAGTTGGAATAGGACTGACAGGCACAGTTGTAGCCAAATTGTTCATGTCAGCCTCTGCACCAACTTCTTCATCATCATCAGAATAGACAATCTCTTCCAAATTAGGCATATTTGGATCATCAATACATTTATAGACTATATTCTCATCAACAACATTATTTTCTATGTCAGCAGCATTAACAGTTGGACTAACAGTATTAATGTTGTTAGTGTTGTTGACATTTGCATCCTGCTCTTGATTAATTCTTGACTCCTTTGTATTTGGCACCTCACTATCTTTATTCTCTGGATGTTCATAATCCATCTTTTCCATCCCCCCTAATGGTTTGAATCCAACATCAAGAGAATCCTTTGAACTTTTAGAGAGTAATGGATCAGATGTCAACAATGGTAGCAATATATACTTTTGATCATGTACTAATTTCTTCTCATCTTGACCTGCATCAATGTTTTCTTTGGTACCTGCATTACCATTAGTTTGATTCCCTGTAATAACTGGTTTATAATTCATAGATATTGTTAGAGCATCTATATCAAAAAGCTAATTAGGTCCATTTCCTGCAATATTAGATGTTTCTTCACTAAACTTAACATGCAGGTTCTCTTCTACTATCCTAGTTCTACTGTTAAATACTCTAAATGCCTTGCTATTAACAGAGTATCCAACAAAGAATCCTTCATCATCCTTTCCATCAAACTTGCCTAGGTGATCTATGATATTAAGGATTGTAACAGGATACCCAAATGGTCTCATGAAGCTTAAGGCATGTTTTCTACCTAGAAAAAGTTCATAAGGGGTCTTGTTGTGAGGCTTGATAACTAACACCCTATTTTGGACATAACAAGCAGTATTAACTGCTTCAGCCCAGAAAGTTGTTGGCAATTTTGAATCAGCTAGCATAGTCCTAGCAGCCTTTATTAGTGTCCTATTTTTCCTTTCTGCCACTCCATTTTGTTGTGGAGTCCTAGCAATACTAAATTCCCTCTTAATACCCTTCA
>BQNB010098473.1:0-25146 GCA_026074375.1 Tanacetum coccineum
TCAGGAGTTATCTTAATTATAATTAAATTTAAATCAAGCAAGTGATTTATTTAATAATAAACTTAAGATTCTTCTCCTAGGGATTCTTGCCGTTTGTACACTTCATAAAGATTATATGAATTCATAAACTCCTTTGATTACTAACCGCCCTCGCAATAGTAATCATTCAAGGAAGAGTTTTGAATTCCATTGCCATATTTCATCAATATGAACACTAGTATAACAATCAACCATCTTTATATAATTGATGTTCATAGAAAGAATATTTAATCAAAAAACAATTTCTTGCGTATGATTAAAAAACTTATCATAATCCATGCATCAAATATGTGTACAACATTGTCCTTATGAGTTTGAAACCAAGAACCAAACCACTTGGGTTTTTCTTCTCTTTAAAGAAACTCATTTTAACTTCATAGTCTAACCGTTTAGTTAAAGATCAATCAAGTTTTAAATTGATTATCTTTGTGGACAACATCTTAACATTCATAGTTTGAGTCATTTAATAAATTCAAAATTCAACAATGCATATTTAACAGGTTCCATGATCATGTGACTCATATTCCTCAATATTGAAATAACATTTATCAATCAAGTATTTGAGGTATCCTTACGGATCTATGAACGAGAATTATATCATTATGAGGTTTAACATTTACATGTAACATTTACTTGTAAAGCCTCAATATGATATTCACTAGTGTGTTTAGAAGGTTATGTATTTTGTATTCTATATCTCTTCCAGATCTAAAACGCTCCCACTTGCTTTTTGTAATTAAAGACTCTTCTATAATTACTTAGCATGCAGAGTAGCAATTACAAGATACATTGACAGTTCCTGAGTTTAGTTTGTTAATATCATTCTTCATAAGACTTTTAACAAATTTAGATGTCTTATTAACCTTCTAGGTTGGAGTTATATTGAGTATATTCAAGACATACTCAATTTCAAACCTTGACAGATTTTGGAGGTAAAATATTTAAGTTATCAAAATCAAATAATTTCAAAGAATTTGATTCAACACTCTAGACATACCATGAATTTGTGGTATTCTATGAGTAATTTTATTGTGAGACTTTATCACAATCTTTTAGATAACTTAATACTTTTTAGGTCACATACTTATCAATTGTGTCAAACCAAATTGAATATATAATATTTAAAAACCTATTTGCATGCAATAATGTATACGGCTTTAACTAGTTCAAGAACTCTATCCATGTTAACAATACATTATTTTGCCTTTGAACAATTCAAGGACTTTTGTTCATGTCATAGCCAGAGGATATAACTTACTTTATGTTATAAGTCTTTCAACATTTAAAGGACTTCATGTTTATTAATTTACATTAAACATAAACATATTTAACTAAAGTAACTCTGAACGCCAACTCTTGACTTCAGTAAAAATTTCAAGTTAATCAAGATTACTTCATTATTTGGGACATTCCAAGAGCACATAAACCTTTTACTTGAAGTAGTCTATCAATTAAGATTACTTCATTATTTTGGACATTCCAAAAACACATAAACATTTTACTTGAAGTAGTCTTTAATTCATATCTCGACATATTGTTTCTTACCTTACGGTCAAGAGAACCTTTAATCATATTGTTATTGTCATGTGTTGTACCTTGCACACAATAAAGATTTCTCCCACTTGTGCATGGCACAACATCATACCATGTAATCAAACAACACGACGTTCGTTTGTTTATGTGGACAATATGATAGTGTCACAGATATTAGCGTTACAAGTAGATATTGAACCACTTTGTTTAGTAAGAAATAGTGCACAACTATCCTTAAAAACATGAGTGTCTATAGTTGGAAAATTATATATTATCTCAAGACAAGCAAGAAATAATCTGGGTAACCTTGTAGCTCCCACTGAATTTGACAGCATCACATGAATGTCTTTAATTCAGAAATAAATCGTGATGCTCCCACTGGATTTGACAACATTGCAAGTGTTCCATAACCAGTGAAAACAAATAGTGATCTATTTACTTTCCAACTCTCTTTGAAATCTTAATTAGTAACATTTACTTGGATTTCAAAAGTTCTACTATGTAGATGAGGGACTATCCATCAATGCTATTGATTAACTTGAAAATTGGGCATGCAATTTCCTCCTTAATTTGGATTAAGACAAACAACTAGATATATTATCCTAGTTTGCCTTTACCATTTTACGGTAATAATGGTATTTTTCTAATCAAGAATTCATAAAATATCTTACATTAAGATGTTACCATTTGATAGCTTTAAGAACATATTCTCTAGTTATTTATATGTCTTATATCTTTCAAAATATTCACCATGAAATCTATATGAAAATATAAGTCATGCAATATACTTAACTTTTAAGCTTGCTATGAGTTTGATTACATTAGGACAATTCATACGTTCCTATTATAACTTTCCGGAGCAAGAAAGATATTATGAATGAGTCTCCATGTTCCTTACAAGGAAAAGAGTCTCGGTTTGACTTATTTGATAAAGAAACAAACCATTGTTTACAGTTTTATCGTTGCATTAATACTATTAATAGGATTGCAAAATTTAATTTTAGTATTTTCGATAATACTCCTTGAAGAAAATTAACTACCCATGTATATTCAAATAAATAATTAATTTTCTAAGGTTAGGATCCTACTTGACATACCAGCACCACATCAGTTGATCTGCTAGTGATGGTGTATTCAAAAGGTAATAAACGATTGATAATTCACAACTTTTATAACTCCTAAGCCATATGGGACTTACTTTATTACAATAATATCTTGTAAGCATGTTTCATCCCATCTATGCCGCGTGTTAATAGGTCTAACCACAACAACGCTAAGTCGTCCAATAAAAAACTGTGATTATGTAACACTCATCGTCTCACGAAAAAGCGTGTAATCACCTTGAGATTGCAAATCTACACACGTCTCACGCATAGTAAAGAGCAATCTACAAGTGTCTTTACAAATTGGATGGCAACAACTTAGTTGAAAAAGGGTATTTTATTTGACGTGTCAAATATGTACGAAGAAGCATGCATACATCTTCGTATCATAGATTTTAATAAAAACTTTATTTTCAATTAAGTTATTATTATGGTATCACCTATTATCATCGTATCAAATACGTAAATAGTGAGACCTTAAAATTGACGATTCAACGTATCTTTAAATATAAAGATTTGCTTTTTACCGCGAGAAAAGATTAAAGAATGATTCAAAATCATTCAAACCTTAGACCATTCGCGACTTTCTACATAGTATGCAAGGTAAGAAAACTATAACGTAGTTAGGTATTATAGGGTAATGGTGTCTACAAGACCGAAGTCCTGATGAGTCTCCCCGAACCTTATCCTTGCAACTATATAGTACTTTTGCAAATTATGTCTTTGATAAAAAAATAAAACATTAATTTAAAGGATACATTATAAATTATTAAATTGTATAAGTCTCGTCGTGGGAACCCGTAGGCATGATTATCAGATGTAAGCTGAACCTAAATTGACACATAAGACTTCAATTTAATAATCCATAATAAATCTTATTTCGATAATCTTTAGTCATGTTTATAATTGTTTTTCGAAAAAACCCTTTTATTTTCTCACAAGTCAAAACTTAAAATAAAAACATATAAACATACACTAAACTAAATAAAATTTATTTAAAAAACACACTTAACAATTAAGACATGCAAACCCTTTTAATATGATCATAATTATGTAATAATTATTTATGTCTTTATCCATATAAGGCTCCTTCGTCCAATGACTCCGGCCACATACATCGATATAATCGATTAGGTAAGCCTTATATAAATAAAGATCACATAGCATATAAATCCATTTAACTCTTTTAGGCCCCATTAATTCAACAATAAAGGTCTTCCCGAATTCTTAAATCATGGATCTTACCAATTAAGAAAAATATTTAAATTTTATGTGAATCTAGATCATATTAAAAAACAAAATCTTTTAACAAATTAACCAGATTTAAATATATAATATCAATCCATGATAAATTTGCATGATTTTATCATGGATCTCCATTAACAATCTATCCTTATAAAATTTAAATGATTTGTGTTACCCATGCAGCCACAAGTACAAAATCCTGATGCATACTGAAACTCAACCAACATCGAGAAACTGATTTCTAATGGAAGATCAAAAGCACTCTTCATTTACCCAACACCATTAAAACCACACCTAATAACCATTCTTCTCCCATCTTCACGAAACCTAGAAAAAAACTACAATCAAACACGCAGCACGAATTATTTGAAAACAGTGAAAGAATCAAGCAAATGGAGGAAAAAGATGAGAAAAATGTTGGGTTTAATGTTGCTGCGGTTTTAAGTCGAGTTAATTTGATGTGGAAGTATTCAAGTCCAAATGAAAGGATCCTTGGCTTACATACCATCATGTTAATTTATATTCAATTTTGTTATTTTGGTTGGAGGTTTTGTTTTTGGGGATTTATAAATGGGTTGTGTTGTTTTGTGTGTGCAGATTTGATGATTTGATTGGATTGAAGATTGGTTATATATACACCATTTGATTGTAAGTTTTATAACCTTTTTGGTAGTTTTTAATCGATGTTTAATTTTGTGGGTTTAAATCTTGCGTTATTAAATTGGAGTTGATGGTGACTTAGGAGGTGGGGTTTTGTGCCTACTAGGTGTTTGATGGAAGTCTTGAGAGAATTGGGTATGTGGTTAGTTTTTTTTTAACCTTAACACATGTTTTAAATTTTGTGTACTAGATACATAAATTTTTAATTATGAACAATGTGTTTTGCTTTGAAATTGCATTTAGAAGGCCATGAAGATCTGTTAGATAAGTTATGAGTAGTCAAATTAACAATTAATTTTCAAACAAACGAACCAATTTACAAAAGTTAAATTTTAACACTTTAAAATTTTATGCAACTTAGGGTTTCTACTAATCAAGATCCAATCTTTATAACTAAAACCGCCCAAAGGGCTTAAAATTAATCAATAACCCTAATGTTTAATTTTACTCTTTGTAATTAGAATTCTATACGATGGCTCGTGATGCCACTGTTGAAGTTTATGACCAAATTAACCATTAACTACACGAGTACGCAACGGAAAACATATACTCACGTATAGAAAAATAATCAACAAAAAGATTAATGATGTGTATCTTTTAGTAATAAATGTTACACTGTCTTGAATATATGCGTGTATATAAATTGAACACCACACAAACTAAACAAGTTACCAAAGTAGATAACCTCTATGGTGTGCATACACTACACGTCACCGAGATACGCTAGGATGCTAGTTCTTCCTTCACGAATAAAACAACCCGAACACTATGTTCTTGTTTCTTGTATTAAACTAATCGAACAAAACAAACAACCCTTATAGGGTTTTACTTTTCTAACCAATCAGTAATTATACAGGGGTAAGGAAATATTTGCCATGCATGTAAATTAACAGGCATATCACGTAGAATTATAGTACATATTCGGCCATCTCCAAGGGATCAGTACATGCATATGTTTTATATTCATACGAATGGTTTTTTAGGGTATATCATATATCTATCGTACAATTTATGAATCTAAGAAGTGTTTATATATTCTTTAAACTTGTTCTCCAAGTTAGACTAGAACACCTCCTTAAGTTTTATAAATCGACACTTACCTCCCTTGTATTCCTTTAGTTTGACCGGTCACAAACAACACCCTATGGGTTTGGTGTTCGTACTAACAAGTCCATCACTTGTTAATATCTATTAATTATTTATAACTTCTAACGTTATATAATTAACGGACGATTTAAATATTTCGTGAAACATATTAATATAATTAATATACAATAATTATATTAATTATATTAATAAACGTATCCTTTGTGTATACGTGTGTGCCCCCATAGACTCACGTAATTTCTCAGACATATATTATTTGATATATGTACATATCCCAACAGGTACAATTATGACAAGACTACAAATGTCTCAATACCAACAAGTAATCTATTTCTTCATTCGACCTCATACCTTGATGTCTAAATTATCACGTATAGATTGAATATTGTCAGTAATGTCTTGACTTTCATACATAACATCATCGTATAGTCGTAATCATCATTCACATATGTTTCCATCCATTGTTCTAGCAAGCTCGTAGTACCATGTCCAACCCCCGATGGTTTTGAAGCCATATAACTTGTCATTTCATTATCAACAAAATTGATTTCATCCTCACTATCTCGATCACCCGAATAATCAACCTTTTTCAAAGGTTTACCATCATCATCCACAAGCACACATTCCCCCTCCAGCAGCTATTTTTCAAACATATTAATCTTTTCTACTAGCGGGGTGGAGCTTTGCCCTTCCTCTTGCACACTAGACGGGGAAGCCTTATTACCCGTTTCAGCTTCCTCACTAACTGAATTTTCAACATTTAAAGCCTCAAACGAGTTACTAAGGGGGAAAGTACCGTTAGCTGATGTCGAAACATTCTTCTAACCAATAGAAGGAGTTGTCTTTTGGTTCACCCCCTTTAGTAGTTTTTTTTGCTTTAGGGCGATACTGAGGTTTTGTTTCACCGATAACGGTTATAAGTTTTTGTTTCCTCCATTATTACCACCTGGTTTCTTATTTTTTACTTCAACAAAACCTTCGTCATTCGCCCCAAATGATCCACACTTACCTTTATCCATCATATTCACCACTCATTTAGGAGCTTTTGGACAATCAACAAGTGAGTGACCAAATGTTAAGCACGTACTACATTGAGGAGGATTTCACTCATATTCTACACGAATGGTTTCTTTCATATATCCAGTTCCTTCAAGGTTTGTGATGTGCATGGATTGCAAACTGAAGTTTAACAATCCCCTAGGTAGTGTACCTAATCGTTGTAGTGTAAGATAGGCAAGACACGAAGGATTGATCATTCTCTAAGGGAATAGTTTGGGTAGGTTCGAATCGAATGTCACTAAGGTTTAAGGATCGAGGAAAGACTATTTTTTGTATTTTAGAAAGTAAGTAAAATCTTGGGTTTTGAAGGGGGGTTTGTTTTAAATTAATTAAACTACGAATCTACTTATAATCTAATCTAACTGTGTGGAAAATTGTATAGGTAAACAAACATGCTCACTTAATCATGCACTACTCCTTAGATGCTCTTTCTAATGCTACTGTACATTACCCTCGCGATGTAATGTGTAAGTATTTTCTAATTCATAAGCGAATTGCACGAACCCGCTATCTATATAATAACTGAATAGGACAAAACACAAGTAAGGTAGTATGAAGACTATTACAAGGCTCCTAAGGGCATATTACACGTAATAAAGCTACTTAAAAGGTGATCAAACCCATGAAAGTAAGGTAGTATAAAGACTGTTGCAAAGGTATCCTTTCTACACAATCATGTTTCCCTAGACGTCTTAGCGTAATTAGAAGATATCTTTCTAGAGCCTAACATGTACACCATCAACAAGAAGCAATAGTAAAAGGAATTACACACTAAGTTTCATGCAATCATAAGCAAACACTAATAAATTTAGCTAACATGTTAATTGAAAGTGAAGAACACTTAATCAAACAATACACAAACATATTGAAAGATTAAAGGGATAAAAGAACTTCACTTCAATAAAACAAAGAGTAATGATAAATACAATAGGGTTATAAAACCCTAAAAATGTCTGCTATGAAGTATATAATCGTTCCCCAAGTATTCCACACTTAAAACACAAAAACTAGGTGTAGATGTATCAAATACTTAAACATATGAAAGCAGAATGTTTGAGAGATTATAAGATGGTTGTAGCAATTTGATGGAGTAAAGGAAAAGGAATAATGTATTATGTTGAATTAACTAAACGAACAACAACCCTCTCCAAGGTGTGGAGAGGGGTATTTATACCAACACTATGGCCGGTCACATAAGGATACTCTTATGTTGACCCGGTTAGCTTGGTAAGTTTCCAAATATTGTTTCTACGAGCTATACTATTACATATTGGGAGTGACCGAGTCTTTTCTTGATTATAAACAATGATACCCATAAGGGAGGTTCACTCCAGTGTATATATACTAAGCTTAATTTCTATGAATGTCTTCACTCTTTGCTAGTAGTCTTGTTTTTAATGATCTCTTTATCTTGTGAATATTGATTTAATCTTTAGGCTTTTAGGCCTTTTAGCTTGTATCTTTGTCTTGACTTGATCGTGATCTTTGAGCTTATTGCGATCATCTACCTTGCCTATATATTTTTTCGCCATTCTTGTTGTTTTCTTTGCCTTCTTGTGATCTTGTGTCTTTTGAGTACCGACATGCTCATACTGGTCTTGATGTGAAAGGGGTGTAACCATCTAATTGAAATTCTTTAACTTTAACACTTCGTCACTTTATGGAGGACGTGCGGTATCACTTTAATACTTCGCCACTTCAAGAAAGACACATAAGATTGAAAATTGATTTAGAAAATCAGTCGGTGTGTTAAGATGCAAACGGTTTTTATAACACACCAACAGTTTTATCTTTTTCAAAATCCATCCGTCAATTCATAAGCCAGACCGAATCGATATCTAATATTACAAGTTTGATCCGTGTATGATCTCACAAGTCACCTTCTGCAGAGCTTGTTTGATGTTGGCTCTGGAAGGATTTCCATCGTTATTGTGAGTACTTTAGTATCACTATGATGTTATGGCAATATCACAAGGATAATGTGTAGGACTCTTGATATATTTCTTGTTTTCACATTGTGTGAATTAGCAAGCATATTTTGGATAAGTGTCCTAATGAGATTTATGGATGATCTTTTTTATGGTTCTAGACTCGATAGTGCACTTTGGTTTTTAGTAATTGGAGGCTAGAGCAGACTGCCACCTTTTCAATATCTACTAACTCGGAGTGAGAAATTCGATAGAAATATGTTTAATCTCCATGAGAAATGAAACAAGAGTCTTTTGAGAGACCTTGAGTGGTTGGGAAGGGTTATGCATTGCATCACTGGGTCCATGATGACTATCTTCAATACCAGACAATAACTTAGTGTTTCTGATAGCAGATGTATTGACCCGGTTTTTGCCTAAATGTAAGGAGGGGTTCTTTCTTTTCACCCTTTGTCTTAACTTTTCTTTTTAATTCTTCAACCCCTTCAATGCTTACCAAGAGTTCATCACTTACACCTTGTTGGGTTTGTTCCAGTGTCAGCTCTGTCTTAGTCCGCATTATTCCCTTTTCCCACTTTACTCATTTTTTCATCATACCTAAGGACTTCTATTCTAACTAATGGAATGTCCCTGGGTAGATCCCTCCAATTCTGGCTGGATCATGGGAACGAATACCTAATCTTAACCACCTTATAACTCTAATTAATTACAAACACGGTCGGTCTTTTGGTATTGTTCTCAGCCTTAAAACCATTTGATATTGCTCCCCCATCAACATGTGCATCGATACTCGAAAATATTTAGCACATGAAGGGTGAAGCTTACACATGAGTCCTTAAAATCACATCTTTAGCCATATATTTTAATCATATTTTCTCTTCTTATCAAAAATGACAAATCTCTTGATATTTTAGATATCAATTGATTCAAATATTAATGGTTTCAGGGAAAAAAATGTCCAATTATTAACAAGCAGTATTAGGAATATTTTTTAAATGCTCCCTCTCAATTTATGAGGGTATTATATATATAGTGTTGAGTACGTTAATTTGAAATTTTTTGAATTTATTGAAAAATTCTAGAAAATTCGTAATCAACACTATTTATATTGCCTATTATTATAAGTCTATACTACATATTCACAATATTAACAAGATAAGATTTTGAGATTGGACCTGAGGATTAAACAGTACGCATCATCAGTTTGTAGTCCATCTCGAGTTCCCGTGCACCAACCAATCTTACAAGATTCTGAATGATCCTTCTTTCACGCATCTGCTTATCAATCAGCTCGACCATAAGTTTCGACCTTTTCCTGTCAGTGGCCGTCCACTTTCTCCTTGGCATCTCCTTATTGTATTCTAAATGAAAATCGCTTACTCTATGATGAAGCTCATCCCTAACTTTTTTGAGCGTCCTGTCCGAGAACTTGTATAGCTCATCAGCCCGCATCACTCTTTTCTATTTGGTTAGATCTTCATAGATAACCCCTGGGGGTTTGTGAGATGAAGTGTAGAGTTCTTTGAATTCTATTTCTTGAATGGTATGTTGAGGTGGAGTGATGTTGAGTTCCTTATGGTAGCTCTCTACACCAAGCTGTAAATCCTCCACACGTTTCTTGATGACGAGACTTCTTGTAAACATACGAAGAGCCACATTAAAGTCAACAATATTGCTTTTAGTGAGGTGAAATAGCTTGTGTTGAATGGTAAGAAGCAGCATGTCTTCAATGTCATTCAAGTGTAGATCCACATAGTCACCTTCTTTAAACTTGTAGAGCTGACTGTCAGCTCGTTTCACCACAATCTCTTCTAGATGACCATATCCGTGTAGTTTCTTGACACTAACACTCTTCACACCAATAATTTTCTGAGTAAAGTACACATTATGCTTGGAGAACTTGTTTAGCTGAGATTTATGCCATAGCTTACGCCCTTCACCCTAGTGTTTGATTCCTTTCAATGCATCTTTTTTCTTATCCTACTTTGGTACCAAAGCATAGGAACCATGTCTTCAATCCCTACAATTTCATACCTTTCTGCTTTGGTCTTTGTGATCGATGTAGTATACATCCTTTCCAGATCAGAAGATTTCAGATACTCCAGGTCATTGTTGAAGAAGTAATCAGCAGCAGTGGTTAGATGACATGGGTGACCTTGCAGAGGAAGAGGTTTGGACAAATCAAAGGGGTAACGGTCTCCTTCCGGATTATTCCAGTCAAGCCTGTTTGTTAATGCATTGAAACACTCTTGGAAGTGGTACTCTAGTTCGATGCTGCTGGAACATGTGACTTTTAACAGATTATAGGCAGGTCCTAACAATATATCTTGAGTAAGATTATCAATTTTGAGTCAATTCAATACATACTTGGAGAAGTCAATCAAAGTGGCCATCTTTAACACCCCCAAATTTACACGCAGCGGAACCAACAATTTGGGTGTTAAATAATAGTACAATAGTCATAAAATATAAAGAACGACTCAGTGAGATGTTTTAGAAACAAACAACCATTCCATTCCATATTTATCAGAGTTCAAAAGGTCGTCCCAAAAAAGATCATCACATACATAAAATAAGTTTGATCTAACCAAAACTAAAACAAGTTTTTAATGTGGATATGGTTTTTAAATGATTGGACAAAAGTTCAGCGCAATTCATCTACACACAGTGCCTCCAAGCCTTCATACTACAATTTACCTGAGATGAATCCTTGATAAAAAGTAAAACACGATGTTGAGTGAATTCATAGGTTTGATTAGTGATAAAAAGAATTGAACACAAGCATAAAAATAATCATATGCTTCATATAGACTTGTTGATCAGACAAGCTAATAAACAACAGTTGCATTGAGCTCGCGACACCGATCCCATTGACGAAAATTCATAATCAATTTATAATATAATGAATGCCCCCATGTAGGTATTTTTCGTCAGATACTATTACATCTCCCTTCAATATGTCCGTACATTGGGAGTGCTCACTTTTCGGATTCAAACTTCCCAAAACCGAACTGGGTTGTCAAGCCCATAGCGCTATTAATTATATGAGCGGTTGCCCATCATAGGCAGTTGACGGCTCAACGATTGGGGTCTTTGACGAAAGCTAATCAAAGCATACAACATATATCACTTCGGGTCAAGCATACCATAAGAAAATACTACTTGCCGTTAGTTTTTATAAAAAATATAGCATGCATCTCCCTCTCGAGTTTTATAAATACAGTTTAAAAGTTGAAGAGGCGAGGCTATAATACTCACTTAGATAATGACCGGAAGAAAATTAAATCGGCGATTATTTGAACTTTGGTCGGTCGGCACGTAATCTCCCGGTACCTATACAAACATGTATGGGTTTTATGTTTCTCTGTCAGGTAAAAATTAATAATGACGACATAAATAGAAAAGTATGTTTATGTAGGTATGATGATTCAAGTTATAATTGGGTAAGTTAAATCATCACTTAAGTTTTCTAAGTAAAAATATGTCATATTTTCTAGTTTTATTTATTGCAAGATCTTTATAGTTTTAAACCTAATTGGTCCAAAAAAAGCCCAATAGGCCCAATTTTAAGCACATTAAGTATTTGGTCTATTTTAATGGTCCATGACAGCACTTAGTCCAAATATTACGCCTAAGTGGGTTGGGTCCAATGCTAAAGCCAATAAGTCTTATAGTTATATTAATGTATTTGGGTCTAGTGGCCATTTAAGTTCTTATGGCTTATTTTAAGTTTATGTGTATAATTGTATATATTTTTTGTTATCAGGTCGATATATGTTTATGGTCAGTAGGTTCAATTTATAAAAACTCCCAAAGTCGGGGTCCTACCACTCGGTTTTCGTCGCAAAACCACTTTACAAAACTTTTAGTATGGTTATAGAAGTAAAAGTTTTATATAGTTTTATGTTTATAAAAAATAGTTATATCTCTTTTAACCATAATTAGTGTATAATAATATTTACATTTATAGTTTCCAAAAATTTAGTGGTATATTATAGATTATAAGTTATTTCTATACTTTATTTTGAGTGGACATATACTTAATGTCACTTCTTTATTAAAAAAGTCTAATTTATCTTTTTTGGCTGATGGAAACTATACTTTTACATTTTTGTCGCCATTTTCAAACCCATAATGAATTGGTTGACTAATCCAATTGTCCTAGTATCTACATATGTTTATCTACATCTCATAGTTTTTAAGGTTTTTACTCAACTAGAGTGCATGTATGACTTTTCATAATTTTGTCAGGCAAGGTCAGAATTGACTACTTTTGGTAAAATGGTCATATTCAATGCAATTTTTTACATTCAAGTGTTGTTCCCAAATTGATACTAGCTCATAAAAACTATTGTCACACTTAGATAAGTCAAAGCGTTGTTTATCATACTCTAAATGTCTCAAACTTTCTGTTTACTTCTGCCCTAATTTTTCTAGTGATTTCCACCATGTTTTAAGTTTGGTTTATCCATTTTCACCCTAATCTAGTACACACAAAGCCCCAAATTAATCTTTGATCATCTATTCTCATATTTACAATTACATTTTAAATAATTACAAGCAAAATTCAAGAATAACAAAAATAAGTAAATATTTATACCCACAAAAATGATGTAAGTGATGATTTTCACCCAAAACCAAATGATCCTTCTACTCCAAAGTCTTGATCTTTAACCCAAGTGTTTTGACACCCACCTTACTTATGACCCAAATGACTCCATAAAATCTTCAATGACTTCAGCCCCTAATGTTGTTATATGATGGATTTTTGATGGGTTTTAAATATTAGGAAATGGATTACAAGAGTTATGGTTTAACTAGTATTATTGTGATTGAAGAAAATTGATCTCTTTGTGGTTCTTGGTGTTCTAGCTCACGGCAAGGAGAGGGAGAACAAGAAGTGTGTGTGAAATTTTAGGAACTTGAATGAGAAAATGGTAGGGAGAGATGGGTTTTAAATGACTTATGCATGCAATGGACTAGGACAAATGTCCTAGTCTTGCCCTCTCCAATTGCCACGCCACCCTTGAGGTGGTTGTGATGAGTTTAAAGTTTATAATTTTATAAACTTTAGTATTTAGGGTATAAATTTTAAGATAGGTAGGTAGTTTTGAGGCTAACGGGTATCGACGTAAAATATAACGAGAGTTAAGGCGAAACCACGAAGTAAAAACGAATATGATAAAAATAATTCTACATTAAACGGAATACTTTTCTGAAAAGTTTAATTTACGTACGGTTCAAGACGAATAATTGTTTTAAGCATAGCTCGAATTTAATTAAAACGACGATTTCAATAAAATGTCTAAATGTAAATAAAAGTAACTTGTTTAAAATTTATAAATTAATTATGAGATTATTAAATAGTAGTGACCTTAAATACGGGGGTTTACATCCTCCCATCCTTACGGGAGCGACGCCCCGGCGCTCGATTATCGCCACGTCCTCGCTTCTTGCTCGGAAATAGATGCGGATACTTCTTCATGAAAAAGTCTTCTCTTTCCCATGTAAATTCTGGACCTCTCCGTGAGTTCCAACGAACCTTAACAATAGGAATTTTGCTCTGCTTCAACTGCTTTACTTCACGGTCCATAATTTCCACGGGCTCTTCGATGAAGTGCAATTTATCGTCCAGTTGAATTTCTTCAAGTGGAATCACCAGGTTCTCGTCCGCAAGGCACTTCTTGAGATTTGAAACATGAAACGTATTATGAATACCACGAAGTTTTTCCGGTAACTCTAATCGATACGCCACAGGACCAATTCTTTCAATAATCTTGAACGGTCCCACATAACGTGGACTCAACTTTCCCCGTTTACCAAAGCGCGAATTCGCCCTTCAAGGCGAAGCTTTTGAAGGCATATCCATATCATTCACATTAAACTCCATCGGCTTTCTTCTTACATCAGCATAACTCTTTTGTCGGCTTCTTGCGGTGAGCAAACGGTTCTTAATTTGAATGATCTTTTCCGTGGTCTCACGGATTAACTCGGGCCCAGTTAGTTGACTGTCCCCAACTTCACTCCAACAAACGGGCGATCTGCACTTTCTCCCGTAAAGTGCTTCAAATGGTGCCGCCTTGATGCTAGCATGGTAACTGTTATTATTAAAGAAACTGACCAGAGGCTAGTGTCGATCCAAAACTTCCACACCGAAATCAATTACGCAGGAACGCAACATATCTTCAAGAGTTTGGATCGTTCTCTCACTTTGACCATCTGTTTCCGGGTGGTATGCTGTACTCATATTTAAGTTTGTTCCTAAAGCATTTTGAAGGGACCTCCAAAACCCAGATGCGAATCGACTATCACGGTCCAAAATTATTGACAACGGTACACCATGCCTACAGACAACTTCTTTCAGATACAGCCGGGTAAGTTTTTCCATACTATCAGTCTTCTTCATCGGCAAAAAGTGAGCTGATTTAGTCAACCGATCGACAATTACCCAAATAGAATCATAACCACTAGATGTTCTCGGAAGGCCCGTAACAAAATCCATAGTAATACGTTCCCACTTCCATTCAGGAATTTCAGGTTGCTGCAGAAGTCCTGACGGTCGCTGATGCTCGACCTTGACTTTGGGACACGTAAGGCATTTATGTAGCAATGTCGGCTTTCATATTCAGCCACCAATATAATTTCTTCAGATCTTGATACATTTTGTCAGAACCCGGATGAATAGAATATTTTGACTTATGAGATTGTGCCTAATCAAGTCTCGTAGTCCGCCTAACAACGGTAACCACCACGTTTTCAAAATACCAAATTCCCGTCGGTGTGAATTTGAAGATAGGAATTTATACAGTCGTCCCAGATTGTTCCGACTTGTACATTTACTTGTTTCACTGCTTCCTGGTTGGGCCTTGAGTATCCTTTCGGACAGATCGGTGTAGGTAGACATCACCAAAGATCGAACCCTCAAAGGTTTCTCTCGAACTTTCCTGCTAAGAGCATCGGCTACCACATTGGCTTTGCCGGGATGGTAACGAATTTCGCAATCATAATCACTTAATAGCTCAATCCATCGCCGTTGCCTCATATTTAGCTCTTTTTGATCCAAAATGTATTGTAAGCTCTTATGATCGGTGTACACAACACACTTTGTACCATAGAGGTAATGTCTCCAGAGTCTAAGAGCAAAAACCACAGCACCCAATTCAAGATCGTGAGTAGTGTAGTTTTCTTCATGAGTTTTCAATTGCCGGGAAGCATAGGCAATCACTTTATCCCGTTGCATAAGTACCGCACCATAACCCTTGAGTGATGCATCGCAATAAACCACGAAATCATCAGGACCTTCGGGCAAAGCTAAAATTGGAGCAGTACATAGATCTTGCTTAAGCTTTTGGAATGCTTCATCCTCATCCGCACCCCACTCGAATCTCTTATTCTTTTGAGTAAGTTTGGTAAGCGGCTTGGCGATCAAAGAAAATCCCTCGATGAATCTTCTATAATAGCCGGCTAATCCCATAAATTGTCTCACTTCAGTTGGCGAGGGCGGGACCCCCACCCACCCCACCCGGGACCCACCACCCCCCCCCCCCCCCCCCGCACCCCTCCATCACCCCCCCCCCCCCTCACCCCCCATCGGGTACAGGACATTTTTTGACAGACTTCCACATTTTTGCGGATCAACTATGGACGCCTTCCATATTATTAACATGCCAAGGAATTGAAACGACTCCAAAGAAATTCATTTTGGAATTTGGCGACCAATTTTATCTTTCTTGAGCAGGGGGTTAACAAAAAAAAAAAATTAAATTGATCTTTAGATGTCTCTTGTTCTCCCTTGGTCTTGGAGTAGATGAGAATGTCATCGATGAATACGATCACAAATTTATCAAGATATGGCTTGCAGACACGATTCATCAAATCCATGAACACTGCTGGTGCATTGGTTAGACCAAACGGCATCACTTGGAATTCATAATGACCATACCTTGTTCGAAAAGCGGTGATGGGAATATCCTCTTCTCGAACGCGCAGTTGATGATACCCCGAACGTAGATCAATTTTCGAATATACACTTGAACCTTGAAGTTGATCGAATAAATCGTCAATTGTTTGACTCAATATTTTGAACGAACTTCCATTGTTCGACTCAATATAGTTATGAACGAACTTCCATTGTTCGACTCAATATTTTGAGGCTAACAATCTCCCCCGAAGTGAGTTCATTATGACACTCCTTCGTGAGATCAATGAGATTGCTTTTGTCGTTAAGCTCTTGTGATCTTTGTCTCTGTCTATGTTGTAGGCTTGTTCCTTCATGCTTTGTGATCTTTGATCTTGAGCCTTTTTCATTGTCTTTAGACTTTGTCTTTTTAAATCTTTATCCTTCCGTCTTGATCGTCTTTGCCACCTTGCGATCTTATGTCTTGACCAAGATGCTCATACTTTGCATCATCTTGAAAGCTTGCTAACAACCTCCCTTGATAGACTTGATATCTTTGAAGGAAGATCTTGTATATCAGAGTTTGTGCAGAAGTCTTTGTCTTTAATTCTTGAGCTTTCATGATTCTTGAATCTTGATGCTTATAGAATGTCTTTGTAGTTTGAGCATGAGCATGTGGTAATGAATCCGACTTCAGCTGGAATGAGGCATCACCATCTCCATCTTTATGTATCCTGAAATAAAATAGTTAGCAATAAAGCGGGTGGACGAATATGGCTTTGTCATTCGTCCGGATTTGGTTAGATTAACCTCCGGTTCTGTAGGACCGTTTTATAGTATAAATATTGTACCTGTGATCAGGTAGATTCAAAGAATCTCCTTGACAGGGTTTCCAGCTCAAAGCGTAGGATCTTCTAACACAGATGTATTAGATTTGCCATGCTTGCTAGTTCTCATTACCGGAACGTCTCAAAGCAGACAACACGGTAAGAGTGAATCAGATAGTTACTATCTTTCTGATTATGTCGTCAATTCATTTACTGGACCTTTATCGATATCCAGTTGACACAAGCTTGATTCATATAGAATCTCGCAAGTCACCTACCGCAGTGCTGTTTGATGATGACACTGGAAGGATTTCCATTCGTCATTGTGAATACTAAAGAGTATCACTCTGAATGTTCTGGCAGAATCACAAGGATAATGCGTAGGACTCTTGTCAACAGCTTGTGAACTTAATGATGTTCAACAAGTGTTTGTCATGGAATGTGTCCTAATGAGATTTATTTGATGATCTCTTGGCTCTAGACTCGATTAGTGCGTTTTGGTTTTTAGTAATCAGAGGCTGGAGCAGACTGCCACCTATTCAATATTAACTAACTCGGAGTGAGAAAGTCAATAGAAGTCGTGTGTATCTCCATGACAAATGAGACAAGTTTCTTTTGAGAGAAACCCGAATGGCTGGGAAGGGTTGTGCATTGCATCACTGGGTCCATGATGTCGTCTTCAATGTCAGCAATCAACATTGTGATTCTGACAGCATATGTATTGACCCGGTTTCTGCCTTAAGTTGTGTGGAGGGCTACTTTCTTTAGACCCTTTATCCATACATTTCTTTTTAATTCTTCAACCCCTTCAATGCTTACCAAGACGTCATTACTAACACCTTGTTGTGATTGTTCCAGTGTTAGCTCAATCTTAGTCGGCATTCTTCCCTTATACACATTCATCTCCCTATGTACTAAGGACTGCTATTTTATAACTATGGAGTGTCCTTGGGTAGATCCTTCGGTACTGGTTGGATTTTAGGACAATTATACCTTAACCTTACCTACCTTATAACTTCAGAATCGTCGTGAAAATGGATGTTGTTTGGGTATGAGATCGTAACCATAACAAACCTTTTTCGAAAGTGTATCAAGCACTTTGAGTCGATATGATCATTTTGTTAGTTCAAGAATCAATTTTAAATACATTTTCTCCCACATTATTTTAAATACTAAGCACTTTGTCTTTTGAAATACTTTTTTTGTGATTAAAATTGTCTTGTAATACCATGGGGAAATCTTTTACTAGCTATGAATTACATGGTACTTAATAACTTGCTCCCCTCAATTTTACATTGTTTGACACCAAAACTATGATACCAGTTGTAAAATGATAGAAAATTGAGGTTTGAACACTTAGTCAAATTATAACTATCATTTTCTTTTGAATTGTCATTATTTATTGCTGTTATTAAGAGACTTTTTGGGAATGGTTTGAATACATAAGAATGGTCGTGAGATGATGTATCCAAACTCATTAAATGTTGTTTTTTGAAAAACTCCCCCTTGAAAGATGGAGTGTTGAACACATAATTTTGAAAGATTATTAATCGTCAGTGAGAAATTCTTGAAAAAATTGTGTTCAACATTTTGAAAATACATATGTTTAAGGACTTCTCTTCCAACTTTAAGGGTAAGGCACTTATGCTTACACTATCTTTTTCTTGAGCTTAAAAAATTGAATGTCTGGTAAGAACAGCTCAAGACTGAGAAAAGTTGAATTTCTCGTTGTTAGGATAAGTTATCTTTATGGATAAACTTTCCTTTATTTGAAGTCCGGGTTACGTACTGATATTTGCACATAAGCCATCAAGAAAAATTAGAAATGACATGTTTTGAAAGCATTTGAAACTCCTGTTCGAACTTTATTTACACGCCCGTGTCGATATTAATCAACATTTCTAGGTACGTAAATGTTATCGATTCCAAGAGACATGTCGAGAAGAATATTTTTTGAAAATTATCTGATTTTTTTTTTTTTTGATTTTGTATTTTCTTTTTGAAATTTTATATTTTTGTATTTTGTTTTTTTTAAAAAATATGTACATGTTGATGTTTGATGAAGCATCATGCCAGATTCATTTTCAAAGAACTCCATTTGGTGCGAGTCAACATCTAACATCCAATTGTATGTCGAGATACTGAAACTTTCTTCGGGAAGGGTTGGAAATCTTAAGAGCTCATGTATGTAACTTGTTGCTTTTTCTCCCATAAGCTCTTAACCGGATTAATATACGTGCTGTTTTTAGAGATTAAACTTAAATCAACAATTTTTATGTAATATATAGCAAAAATTTTAGTCTTAGTTCAAATTTATACTTGAATTTTTCAAAAAGAAGTCTTCTTTAAATAAATAAATATAAAAAAAATGATGATAAAATGATAAAAAATAAATATAATAATAAAAGCTGTGGGCTGATAAAAGTTTACTACCTCTTGCCGGCTCACAACCGATGTGGTAGTCTTCTAAAGAAAGCCCATAGTAAGAATAAAGATCCGAGACTGATAAAAGTTTGCTGCATCTTGCCGGCTCACAACCGATGTTGCAGCCTTCTAAAAGGTCGAGGGTTACAATTGCATAAATATCTAAATAATTAAGTGTGAATTAATAAATTGACTTCTTTTTGTTAAATTCAAATATGCTTTTGCACTTTGACTATTCTATTTTATAAGCTATGAATATTCGGGAAACCTGAGAGTTTTTGAAACCTAAGGTCCGTGAGTCCCGATACTAGTCTCTGTGGGGTGTCAAAAGCCTGGTCACTTAGCCGCAAGGTTGGGATGTGCCGAGACGAAAGTCGCTACATGGGATGATCTCGCCTTTAAACTCATTATTCTAAGGTGGAACGTAAAGCATAGTATGTTGCAAAACGTTGATCCATGGTTGAAATTCATAATAGCACACTCACTTAAGATATAATAAATGTCGGGAGTGAAAAGTTCACAAGTTGCAAATATGAGTAGTGTTAGCATCTTTACTGATATTTAGCTGTGATTTTGTTTTAAGCTTGGTTTGGATAAGTGAAAAATCGGGGACGATGAATTTATCCTTTTTGGGGCATTCTCGGATCGAAATGCATCTTGTTCTATGATCCCTAACAGTTATAAAAATAATGAAAGTTGAAATATTCTAAGTTTTCTACATAAAAAAATGAAAAAGTTTTAGAAAAATAGGAAAAATAGGGTGTTTTATAACTTGTGATTTCTTAACTTTCTCCACAAAAGTCTTTGCTACTTTTCAAAGATTTAGTTTGGGGAAGTTTTGAGGTATTTGGTTATAGAGCATATAATATTGCGTGAGGACACGCAATCGCTTAGTTTGGGGAATTTTGATATGTGTGAAAACACATATCCGTTTTATATCAAAAATGGCCCTAAAAAGACAAAATTGTGCTTAAAATGCTTGAATATTGCTTGTTTTGTCTTTGTGATTGTGTAGGTACGGATATTGCAAAAATCTCAAGAAAACGGTCAAAACCGGACAAACACGGACACGGGAACGGAAGAGCACACAAAGAGCCAGGAGAATGCTATCAAAAGTCAACAGTGGTCAACTCAAGTCAACCTTCAGTCAAACATGGTCAACACTAAATGACAAAAATCCCAAAAATACCAAACCAGTCCCTCAAAGTTAAACAAATTTGCAAAAATAATCCCTAAATCCTAACGGTGTTAACTCTTATAAATATAAAGAGTTAACACCCGTTAACCCCTTATAACAAATCCAAGCCCGAGCCCAAACACATCCCGTGGCCCAATCCCTTTATAAATAAGCCCAAGTCAACCAGAGTTATAACCCCGGGTCAAACGAAGTCAAACACCCTCTTTTATAAGAAAATTACGCGCGGGAAAAGTGGTTTTTACTGTTCACCCATCATCTTCGCGTTTAACCTGCGTCAAATCAAAGGGTAAATTCAAATTGGCTACATGGCTTAGAAATTCAAGTGATAAGGTACACATTGGCAAAGTTATACATCATCCAAGGCTCCCATTGGTCAATTCCCAAAGGGAATGACACGTGTACAAGGAAAGTAACACACCAAGGGATAGATTTTTGCTCTAAAAGGTATACAAAAGAAGCACAAGAGGGTCACATCACGGATTGCCATGCTGGCAATCCGTGTGATAAAAATCTAATCCAAGGGCTCACAATCGACATCCAATGATTGAGTTGAATAGATGGTTGAGATAAAAAGGGGGGTGTAACCATCTTTGGCTTAGAAGATTCTCTTGGCAGCTATAAATACAAGGCACTCACTCTCACATGATCATCTTTCTTTTTCCTTGTAACACCCCCATTTTTACATATAGCAGCGAAAGCTAATCTGGGGTATTACTTCAAGGGTACAACAGTCATAATCATAGGAGCGTGTAACAACCATGGAGTCTAGAAGGATCAGAAGTTGGCTATAAATAGCCCTACACTCTCTCACACACAATACCTAGTTAGCTTTTAGAATTTTTAGCTTAATTTAGTTTTAGCTTATGCAAATTTACTTTCAAATGTAATCTTCTCTTTTAGCTATTTGAAATTTTCAACTTTCAAGCATTGTAATCCAACTTTGGTTATAATAAATTCCTTATTTTTCAGTTTTAATAAGTTGTTTTTACTCTAAGCTCTTAATCATTTTCAAATGTTAAGCTTTATTCCATTATAGCTATTCATAAGCTCTTCAAAGTCTCTAAGCTTATGTGGCTCAATTCTAGTCTTTTAATATAATTAAATCTTAAAATCAATTAAGCTTAAATACCTTGATTTAATTGGATTGAGAGCTAATGGAAGGGAAGCTAGCCATGGATGAGCTTCCAAGGACTTTACTAGCTTATCCATAAGGATAAGCTAGAGTTGTTGATGCTCATTTGAGCTTAATATAGCCTTTGTTTAGCTAAGGCACTTGTAAGTCTTCTTTACTTTTCTGTCTTTAGTTTTCTTAGTATAGTTTTGCTTAAATTTGCTTACATGCTTATTTAGTTGCTTATTTGAGCTTAAATCTGTTTCTAATTGCTTATTAATGATGAATGTCTAACTGTCTTTAGTTTCCTTAATATATAATTTAGATTTACTCATTTTGTCCTATAAATCATAAAAACCAAAAAAATATTTAGCATAGTTTGTAGGACTTTAATTCTAGCTTTTCTAGTTGTTGAAATAAGCTCACTAGGTTAGTTATAAGCTACTAGCTATCTGGTATTAAGGTTTCATTAACTAGATTTTAGAATCATAAGCTAATATGAAATCTGTCTAGCTTTAAGGGGTGTTTGGATTAGTGTTGTTTAACCTCTAAAAGTCAAGGTTACTTTGTGTTTTCAATTTAGTCAGCTGTGTTTTTACAATTAAATAAGTTTTAAAAAGGTTTGAGAGCTTAGTTTTTTGATTGATAAACATTGAGGTTTCAATATGCAATCCTGAGCACCAGGGGACTTTTTCATTTTTCTTAGCTTGTTAAAAATTTATCCAAGTCTTCATAGGCTTGATTTTTGCTTGATTAGTGTTTTGACACACTCGCTTTGAGTGTCTAATGCAGGTTTACCTTTAAAGGTAACCTGCAAATTGGTTTTGTCCCTTTGGTCAATTGCATCAGCAGTAGTAACTGCAGTTACTACTGTTTTCCTTTTCATTTGCATTTAAGCTAGTTTAAATAAGTTTTAGGTTTTAAAATTGAGTAGGCTCATAGTTTAGATATAGGACTAGTTAGTTTAAAAGTTAATTTTCAATTTCTAGCTTAATTACTAGGGTACATTAGCTTACCATAGTTTTAAAAATCTTAAAAAAACCAAATACCTGTAGTATCTAGACTTAGCTTTTTAAAATTAGTTTTTAGTTATAAGGATCCGTTTTATGGTTGATAATTATAGCTTATAAGTAGCTAGGATAATTGTCAAAAGCGCTCAGCTTCTTTCCCAAGCTTAATGTGCATTATAGCTTAAATAGATTTTGAGTTTTTAGTCACATTTCTAAGTTAGCTATGTGATCATCTAATTTAGATAGCTTATAGTGTTTTTAGCTTAAGTAGCTTTTCAAATTTAGATACTATACATCATTAGCTTTCTAGGACAGTTTTTGTTTTCAAATTTGAGCTTAAAATGAGTTGTGTGCAAGCTTATAAGTGAAAATTAGCTTTTTGGAGCTCAAAAGCTCACTTTCTGAGGCAGCAGCTTCATAAGCTGTTTTTGAGCTTATAATTGAGATTCAGCTTATATTGGTTTTATTAAAAGTGCTTAAAAAAGGTTCCTCTAAATCTTTGAGCTTTTAGTTTTTGAAAAAAAAAATCAAAAAGGGTGTATGCCAGAACCCACGACCTCACACTCACAAACCCAATAACTTAACCAGTGAACTAGGTGGGACAATTCGTTATAACTTCATTTCATATATTTAATAAATGCATTTTAGTTTAGTTCGTTAAATATAAGCCATAGCTTATTAGCTTAATTTCCCAGCTTATTAGTTAAGCTGGGGGTTTGATGTTATTTTCCTTTGTTCCTGCATGCATTTAGTATTTTTCCTGATTTTTTGAGATTTTTCCATTCAGTATATTATTTTTTATAATTTTTCTTAGGTTTTAATATTCAAAAATTAATAAAAAATACAAAAACATCTTTTAAAAATACAAAAAAATAGTTTTTAGTTTTAGAAAAAATAGTTTTAGTTTTACATTCAGAAAAATCATTTTTACCACTTTTAGATTTTTATTTTCATTTTTAAGCTTTTAATTTTAATTTTAAAAATAGGATTTTAATATAAAAATTAGTTAAAAATAGTTTTCTGAGTTTTTATAGTATTTTAGACTTTTCTAAGTTTAAAAATCATTTTTTAGAATTTTTAGGACTTAATTTGCTATTTTCTAGAATTTAATTAGATTAAATTAGATTTTAATTGATAATAAATTCAAAAAAATAATTAAAAAAAATAATTTTCTTTTTCCTTAAATTTTCTTTTATCTTAATTTAGGTTTAGAAATTTAGTTTGCATTTTTAGGAGTTAATCTTGCCTTAGTTGCTTATTTATCGCGTTTTATTTGTTCCCGTTAATTGTTTTTGAGAATTAATTACTTTTGCTTGCTTATTTTATTTGTTGCTTTTAATTAGTAGATATAGATAATCAAATTAATCTTTGTTTTCATTCAAACCTTTATCCAAACTAGAACGTTGTTTCAATTTCACAAGTCGTTAGGGAAACGACCCGGGGAATCATACTTCTCGGTTAATATACGTATTATATTATATATATTTTGAAGAATTTCCTTTTCACCTTTGTCCTCAAGGGTAAATTGGTAATTTTCCATAATATTATATTGTATTTTACATGTATAAAATTGCTATATCAATTTTTGGTGCCGTTGCGGGGGATTTGTGATTAAGATTCTCTCGTTTGAAGTTTGTTGATCGTGATTTGAAGACCCTTTCATTTTTGAAAGTTTGGTTTTTGTTAAAAAAAAAAACAAAAAAAAAAAATTATCCAAAATAAAAAAAATAAAACAAACAAAGTTGGTAAAAGAACACCAACAAATAATACCTTCAATTGAGGTACTATCCATAATAAGTTCCCAACTCGAATCAAAGATTCAAAAATTTGCCATTTGTGTCATTTACGAGGAACGGCTCACCTTAAAAAGTAAAATTTTTAAGAGCTACCGTGAAGTAAGTTTGATTATTTTGTTCAAGTTGTCTATCTCGTTATCCGTTAAAATAGATTGTTAATAAATTGAAAAAAAATTAGTATAAATTTTCTTTTTCTATTTTGTGCATGC
>BQNB010098474.1:0-25146 GCA_026074375.1 Tanacetum coccineum
TCACATTGATAGAGTCAAACATGTTCTTGTATGCAGTCTTAAGGTGGGCATTTTCCTTTTCATAATTTCGAACCTGAAACTCTAATTTTACGTTCTCATTTTCCAGTTTCTGAGGCAAAGGATCAAGGGCATCTGATACACATGGAGTATCCTTACTTTTACCCTTTTGATCTCCCAACTGAGCTTGCAACCGTTCAATCTTTTGTTTCATGTCATTATAAGCTTTATCGTACAAAATTCTATAATATTTGCATTCTTTACATTTTTTGTACCAATAATTCCAAAGTTTAGCATACTCATTCTTCTTTTTAATGATATAATTTTCAAAACGTTCTTTCGTACGTTTAAGCTCAGTTTAGAGATTTGATGTATCTACAATAGAATTATTTTGCACAATAGACACAATATCATGACTGACAACTGCTCTCAAGAGACGCTCAATTTCCCATTCTAATGCCTTGTGCTTAGCAAGAGATTCATCAGCTTCTTTTGCAAGAGATTGGAAGTCTCGAACAAATTTGGCTGCTTCTTTCAAAATTGTATTTCGAAATTTTACACTTTAGCGTTAACTTGGTTAACGATAGGGAAAATATCATCTTTTACCATTTTGTGAATCTCTTGGTGAACAGAAGATGACCAATTGTGTATATCTAAAGTTATTTTTTGTTTGACAACACGTTGAAGAGTCACAATGGTGCTTTTTATCACATTTAGAAATTTTTGTGCAACAGTTGGTGTAGTATCATCCGAAAACTCTTCATTTGCTATTGAAATTGATTTAGAAACATTGATCGTTTTGAAAGTATTTGAAAATTTTAACTCTTCATGTGACTTGGCCGTTAGAGAAACAAAAACTCCCGAAAGATGATTAATCTTTGTATAATTTGTCGGTTTTATTTCTTTGTTCAATTGTTTCATTTTTAAGCGACTCTCTTGAGCAAGTTACAGTGTCTCCTCCGAATCATACACAACAAGAGGATCGTACTTTTCTAATAGCACTTTGCCATTATACGAACTCTGTTGTTTCTACTGAGCTTGCTTGAGATAAAAAGGATTTTGATAACCCAAAGCCATTTTTTGTTCGGTGTGGTAAAACGAGTCTGGCTTAGGTGAAAGCATGTGCATCGTTTTAATCAATTGACTCGTTTTTACCAAAATATTATCTAATTCCTTTATTTTATTCTCAAGTTGAATTTGTTTATCAAGAAACTCGTCTTTACGAATTTTGAAATCAGACTTCAACTTTTTCTTTTCTTCTTGAAGAGAAGAAACAGTTGACTTTTCTTTTAAAAGCTGGTTATTTAAATTTGCAATTTTCTCATTCAAAGTCGTTATTTGTTTACCGGAACTTAAGTGAAGTGCATTTATCTTTTTAGTAAGACATTGCTCTTAATAAACAGACTTTTGATAACACCTTTCAAGTTTTTTATATTTTTCTTGACTAATTTCAAAACATTTTTCTTGATTTTTATATCTGGCAAGCTCAGTTGTCAAATCAGCCCTAGTTTCTCTCAACTTGCGATTGACCGTGTTGACTTTCTCAACTTTAATTGCCAAATTATTATATAATGATTCAAAATAAGCATGTGTTTCCTCAATAGTTTTAGGATGTTGTTCTACTATTCCCCCCACCTTGTTCCACACTAGAAACCGCAAAAAGAACATTACTATCATTCTGTTGTACTTGGTGTGGTTTAGGAATGGGCTCGAGTAGTTCAGTATACTACTCCTCTTGAGTAAACATATTAAATATCTCATTATTATAGCAATTATCATATTTGTGTACCTTAGCTGATCCATTTGAATCATAGACAAGAGTTTTATTAGTCTGAGTACCCGATGTTGATGCTTGCTGCAAATTAACCATCAAGATGTAGTTTGCATTGACTTTTTCAATCCCATCAAGATCCGCTACAACAGCCATCAGATCAAACTTTTTAGATTAGGAGTTGGATTCTTGCTTTTTCCTTTTGAGCAATCAGCAAATGAGTCAGAAGATAAGTACCATCCCTTCTCCTTGGTCTGACTGTGTAGTTCCTAGCAAGATGACCTATTCCTCTATAGTTGTAATACCTTATCTGATTACCATTATTTTCATTTGCATTACCCTCAGCCCATACTGCTACAACATACCATTCCCATTCGGATTTTGATTAGCAATCCCTGAAAAAACAATAAGCCAATTCTGATTTCTAACATTCTGAATACTCGGATTCTGAACTGCATTCTGAACAACCTGATTCGTGACATTCTGTACTGCATTATACCCATTTTGATTCCTAACATTCTGCCCAGCATACTATCTAAAGTGATTTCCATCATTGCCTCCAACTATCTGCATATGTCTGTCTTGACCCATGTTCATACCCGGTTGTGCAATCTTCTTGTTGCGTGGGTTTGATGAAATTCTTTGGTTGTTGTTGGTTGGTGTTGAGTAGTTTAGTTTGAATGCCTTAGCCATTAGAACAAGTGTCATGTTTATTGCAGTTGTAGGATCTGTAATGTCTTCGAGATTTGGCATTGGTTGTTGCATGTAGTTCTGGTTGAATGATGGTTGTGGGTTATAGTTGTTGTTGGGTTGTGGTTGTTGCATGTAGGTACTTGATGATGGTTAATCTAGGAGAAACACTAGATAATTGAAAGGATTGTTGGAATTTGACATGAGTGCTAAAGGATCATGTGTTTTTACAAGTCGTTATGCTCTTAGATCATCAATGATAACGCTCAAATTATACATATTTTTATATGCGTTATCTATACTTTTATGCATACTTATTGATTAAATATAAGAACTATTGGTATAGAATAGAATATATTTGTCATTGTAGGTTCTTGGAATCTGTCGTGGAAGAAAACGGAAGTAAACATGAAGATTTGAAGCTTAAACGAAGAAATAACTCAAGTTGAATGCTTCCCGACACCAGTTCACTGATTTGGCCATAACTCGGTCATACGAACTCCGTTTGACGCGATTCAAGTGGCCACGCGATGAGAATTAAATTATCTACAGTTTAAGAAAAAGCCCCGGAGCTATAAATTCCATATGTGTGGCACACAATCCAAAAAGTGCGGCGCACTTCATTAAATTTGTGGTAAATGCTCTTAAATGAGCTTAGCACTTAAATGCAACCTATCACTTGCCCCTACCCTTACTCTATATGTTTTTGGCAGCCTAAAAACCCTATCAATACAGCCCTAATCTCACATCTTTCACACACAACTCATTAGAAGAGAAATCAAAGCCATAAGGGGTGAAACTACACCAAGTTCACCCTTGATCATACTTATGCTCCACCGAAGCCTTGCCGGATGATTTGGGCTTGTTATTTCTGGTTCCTAAAAGTGTAGTGATAGTACATGAAGGTTTGGAATAATAAGAATCAATATCTTAGGTTATTGATAATAGTTTTTGGTTGGAAAAACTTGTAATCACCATCTTTTGATCTTAAAACCTTGGTAAACTTCTATTATATTTTGATATGAATGTTTCTGAGATTTACATGTTCATCATAGTTGTTACTTGTTTGATTACGGAGTAGTCTCTTAATGTTTGTTTAAGCTTCATAAGGATTATGATATAGTTTTGCTTGTTTTGATATGCTTTCAATGTTTATGCTTTATGCTTGATATGTTATTATTTGTATTTTTGTCTATCCTTTGGTTGATCATCTCATTCGATATAGGTCAAAAGGCTCGATTGGTGTGGTTGATTTTGAGTCGCAAATCAATACTAGACTTGTGAGAATTGGATAGTAAATTGCTAGACAACCAGATTGATTATGTGTTTAAGGACTAATCTCACGTCTAACAACTTGATTAGGGGAAGCATACTTGTATAAATATTGGTCACAAATCTATCTTAATGTGCTTGCTATGTTCGGGTCATATGTCGAAAGAATTCCCTTGCATAATCGGTAGATATACTTGCTATTGTGATTACTCGTCATTTGTGGCTTGTATGCTTTATTTGTGATTGAGAATATCTTTAGATATCATTTCTAGACTCATGTCTCTCTAAGCCTAAACAAACATGTTTTAATAATCTTGGTATAATCTAAATCATTTCTTGCGTTTGTTATAATTACTTGTTATTTCAAATATGAGTCTAATGATCATGACAATCATTTTGGCTTTCTTGTTAAACTACATTTTGAATCTGAAAACGCACAACTCCCTTGGGACGACCTGGACTTACCTAGACTTTACTCTATTCGAAAGGGTATACTTTCCCATGTGTTTTCGTCTATTAACTAGTAATTCTAGTCTTATAAATTTTTAAACACATCAAAGTTTTTGGCGCCGTTGCCGGGGAGTTTGTTGGTCTTGCTTTCATTCAAATAGTGGTTTAAACTTGTTTGACTTCTCGTTACTATGCAATTTTTGTGTTAAAACTGCTTAAACACCTTTTGCGCCGATTTTTCTGTTAAAACCGTCGTACTCCCCTGGAAAACCTGCAAGTACACCGTACTTATTTCTAAGTATGTTGCACTTTTTGTCTGCAGCAAAATATCTTCTTGGGTTGTGTCTTAAAAACCCCCCATAAACCAATTATAATGCTTAATTTATGTATTGAGATCAAGAGACTTATGTTTTGTGTGATTGTGTTGCTTAAATTATTGCGTTTGTATCATTTGCCTATTAAATGAAAAATAAAATGTTTATGTTCACATTTGATCTATGCTTGTTGCTTTATTATGACTTGTTTAGAGCAAAGTGTGTTTATGTGTATTCTTTTGTTGCTATTTGGGTGTTTGCTTCGTTTTGTGAGTCATAATAAACTGTTAAGTATGAAACCTGCAAAACCTGCAAGTGCGCCGGTTTTACTCTCAAAACCGTCGTACTTCTGAAAAACAAAAAAGATTTTATTTTTGAGTTATTTTTTTCTTCATTTTATCTTGTTAAATGGAATGAATCTGTTTATATAATAAGTCATGTGTTTAGTTTATATTTCATATGTGAAAACCCCTATAAAATATAAAATTTGAAAATTTGCAGTAAGTACGCCGCACTTCATCTGAAGTGCGTCGCACTTTACACCTGCATATATAAAAAATCCAGTTTTGAATAAAAATAAACTTGATACATTTTTATTTTATTTTTATCTTATGTATAGTAAATACCTGTAATGAGTTTTTAATTGATCTTGCATTAGTTTGTTTGCTTGTTTGGGTGTGTTTGCTTGCGTGCTTATTTTAAAAAAAACCATAAAATCGTTAAAAAGAGGCTCGTATTTCCTTTTCTTAATTTGTATGTTTGTGTTTGCCTGTGTTTGTGTATGTGATTCTTACCTAATAAAATGAAAAATTTTCTTAAAAAATTATAAAGAAATGTTTTGTGTCATAATAAAACTGTCGCACTCAGGTTAGTGTGCGGCGCACTTTGTCAATATTTACCGCGCTCATCTTTTGAATATTTAAAAAATTATAAAAAATTAGGTTATAAGTACGCCGCACTTTCTTTCAAGTGCGACACACTTTTGTTCTGAAAAATTTTAAATTAAAAAGGCTAAACTAAAATAAAAATAATTTTGTAAATTGTGTATTTCATACCTTAAATAATAAGTGTGTACCTAATATATGTTTTTCCTTAAAACTAAAAATCCAAAAAAGATTTTATTTTTGCTTTGGTACGTGTTTATGAATGTCTGATAATTATATTTTTCCTTCTATTTATTTTCAGTTCATAATATTTATTGCTGTGGCAATGTTTTACAAAATTAAATAATAAATTAAAATTTTTAAAAAAAATAAAAATAAAAATTTTAAAAAATATATAAAAAATATAATGAAACTTTGTGGGTTGAGTTCGCTGGAAACCCTCACGAGACTATAACTCGTCCACTCGGGCCACCGAGGGGTTTAAAGGCTTGTTGCATACGCTAAATGCAACCGTGGTGCCTACGAAAGTGTGCTTTAGTATTTTATGGTTTTTTTATAGTTATGTTTATTTTGCAGATTAAATAAACAGGTGGTGGTTGGTCGGATGAAGTCGTTGAGACCTTTGTGAGGGATATATTGGAGCGGTAAATTATAATAGGATTGTAATTTCACATGTTTGCGTTCAGTTTTGCGCTATATCTTTCAGAATTCAACCAATTACTTATGAGCCCCGGGAAGTCTCGTTTTTCTTGTATTTATTTCTCCCGCTTATCCTACTTTTAAGTTATTTTCTGATTACGCATAATGCTCAACTTAAGTGAGGGGGAAATGAATTGAAAAATCAGACTCATTATTAATTTGTAACTTTTGTTCGCCCTCGGTAATCTAAAAATCTATTTTTGTTTTTATTTTTTTTGCTACTTAGGTTAATATATTAGAATAAAACTTAATAAAGTTTTGAAACCAGAGATGTGTCCCGATTGATAGAGGACTCGGGATCGATGACATTACTTGCACATTTACACCAATCACCCAAAAAAATAATGTAAGGTTTTAGATCTATTATAAATTCGGGTATCCATCCTTTGATATTATTCCAACAAACCTTTTGCTACAATAGCCCCCAATAATCTGTTAAAGCTAGGATTTTATTTTACATTTTTCTTTAGCGCAAATCTCAGTATATTACTATGTCGTAAGATCGATCCTAGATCTATCTATTGAACTCAAAGAGAGCTGACTTCCAAATCATGATAACCCTCTTATAATTTTCTCAGTTATTGCGCGCGGCTTTGTATCTACTATCTAAACAGATCATTTCTCTTCTACATCAGTCCTACAAGACAACGTATACGTTAGCTTTGCACATTCAAAGATAATTTGAACTATTAAGAACTTATATTTTTAGCTAATTCTCTTCGAATACCGATGGTATACCCTTAGTATATACTCAAAGAAAATAGACGCTGATAGATGTGAATGCCGAAGTTAGAGTTGTTTCTCGTGACATTCTTGTCACAACAACAATAAGGGTGCTTTGATACTTAAACTATTTACTCTATCAAGAAATTAAGAGCCCTTTATTCTTATGATAGGGGCACAGAAATACATGAATGTCATTAAGTATTCTAGACGGAATGGACAACCTTAATTGATTAAAATTCCACTACATAGCTACTCTAAGCGCCAGTACCGCGATTTCATTAGTGAGAAGATGGGGACGGGGTGGTGGACACAAGGCTACAGATAATTTCTATCTTTAGATTCTCGAGTTAAGTTGACAGGCAATTGCAGTGTCTCATCCGTGCATTCACGGCTGTGCGTATTTGTAGTTTTTTGCCGCCTATCTGGAGCACTGGTGTCGGTCCTAAAATTATATGTAGTGTGCCGGTGGAATTATTGATTCTAGAAAACTTTTTTTTTGACGGTTTTTTTAGGGGGACCCCCTTTTTTGAAAATAATCATTATGGAGATCGGCAGTGAGATCTACGATTTGTGAGTGATACAGGTGTTTTTAATATGATAAAGAGGCAACAAAAAATAACAATCTCATAAATACTGGGATGGAGATTGGAACTCTTATTTCACTGTAAAATATTTAGAAATACATATTAAAAGATAAAAATTATTTTATAATTTATAAATAGAATTAAACCTTTGTCGAAAGTCTCTTACGTTGTAATTCTATTGCTTGGTATGTATTGGTAGATGTGCTTGTTCGTATATGTTTATTGTAGGTACGCCGATTCAGCGAAGGATGAAGAGTGCACGCTTTGTGTTTTGCAATTGATGTGGTATATATTTATTCGAGATACGAAGAATTATTAGTTGTGGAATGTTTTGAAAAAAGAAAAAAAAATCGAAAAAAAAATCGAAAAAAAAGTGAAAAAAAACATAGTATAAAAAAAATTGAAAAAAAGAGAGTAAAGTATGAATAAGAGTTGATTGTGCCGGATATATTGATGAGAGGTTTGTTCAAGAACCTCATGGGTTTGTGGATTCTCGTAACTAGCAACTTGGGTTTCTTGGACTTGTCCACATGTATATTATAAAACCAATTCCTGTATATATTTCCCATGCCTTATCCACACCCTTAAACTCGAAGCCTAGACGCTAAAAACCAGAATAAAAGTCCGCTTTGATATTTAAACCTCGCTAAGCCATGTCGGTGTAGTTTGCTTTCTTGTACAAGCCTATGGAAAATTTAAGGAATCATGTCTGAGCAATTGGAGTGTGATTTTTCTTCTACCTCTATTACATCATGTATGGAGTGTTAAGAGAATTATCAACTTTTTTCGATATTCGTGAGGTGCTTAGTCATGTTATTATAGCTTGAAGATCATTGGGTATTGTCAAACATCTATGTTTTCACATATTAAAGATCCAATAATATTTTTCATAATTCTAAATTTGTTTTGTATAAGCCTTATTATCTTTGTTCCTTTATTTTGTCTGAGGACAAAGTAACCCTAATTGGGGGTGTTTGCGCCTTTTGCGCTTATTTTTTAAAAAACCAAAAATATTTTCGATAATTTCACACCCAATAAAAAAATTTAAAAATAAAAACTATCAAAATTTATAAATATATATAAAAAAATTCCTTGTCTTGTTATGTAGGAACCTTGTTTTTAAAAATTCTTTTCTTAGATTTGCTTGAGGGCAAGCAAAGTTTAAGTGTGAGGGGATTTGATAACGCTCAAATTATACATATTTTTATATGCGTTATCTATACTTTTATGCATACTTATTGGTTAAATATAAGAACTATTGGTATATAATATAATATATTTGTCATTGTAGGTTCTTGGAATGTGTCATGGAAGAAAACGGAAGTAAACACGAAGATTTGAAGCATATCTACATAGAAAATAACTCACCTAACAACCAGTATCACTTTTGGCATAACTCGGTTCCTATAAGAACTCCGTTTGACGTGGTCAAGCGGCCCCACAAAGAGAATTAAATTATCGTCTACAACTAGGGAAAAATCCTCGACAGCTATAAATGCTATATGTGCGGCGCACAATCCAAAAAGTGCGGCGCACTTCATTAAATTTATGGTAAATGCTCTTAAATGAGCTTGGCACTTAAATGCAACCTATCACTTGCCCCTACCCTTCCTCTCTATGTTTTTGGCAGCCTAAAAACCCTATAAATACAGCTCCAATCTCACATCTTTTACACATAACTCATTAGAAGAGAAATCAAAGCCATAAGGGGTGAAACTACACCAAGTTCACCCTTGATCATACTTCTACTCCATCGAAGCCTTGCCGAATGATTTGGGCTTGTTATTTCTGGTTTCTAGAAGTGTAGTGACAATACATGAAGGTTTAGAATAATAAGAATCAGATATCTTCTGTCGTTATTGAATAATAGTTTGTGGTAGTTGGGTCGAGTATTGTAAGGTGGAGACTGGAGAAGTTTAGCTATGGTGAATAGTGGAAAAACTTGTAATCACACACCATCGTTTGAGTGCTTAAAACCTGTAACTCTACATTTAGTTTTTATATGAATGTTTCTAAGATTTACATGTTCATCATAGTTTATACTTGTTTGATTATAGAGTAGTCTCTTAATGTTTGTTTAAGCTTCATGAGGATTATGATATAGTTTTGATTGTTTTGATATGCTTTCAATGTTTATGCTTTATGCTTGATATGTTATTATTCATTCTTTTTGTTCTATCCTTTGGTGATCATCTCCATTCGATATAGGTCAAAAGGCACTCGCTTGTGTGGTTTGATTTGATCGCAAATCAATACTAGACTTGTGAGAATTGGATAGTAAATTGCTAGACAACCCGAATGATTATGTGTTTAAGGACTAATCTCACGTCTAACGACTTGATTAGGGGAAGCATACTTGTATAAATATTGGTCACAAATCTATCTTATTATGCGGCTTGCGTAAGTTCGGTCATACAGGTCGAAAGAATATCCCGTGCAATGAATTTGATAGATAAACTTGGCTAATGTGATTACCCGTCATTTGTGGCTTGTTTGCTTTATTTGTGATTGAGAAATCTTTACATATCATTTCTAGACTCATGTCTCTCTAAGCCTAAACAAACATGTTTTAATAACCTTGGTATAATCTAAATCATTTCTAGCGTTTGTTATAACTACTTGTTATTTCAAATATGAGTCTAATGATCGTACACAACATTTGGGCTTGTCATTGTTTACTACTACATTTGAATCTGAAACGCACAAACTCCCTTAGGATGACCTGGACTTACCTAGACTTTACTTCATTTCGAAAGGGTATCACTTCCCGTGTGTTTCGTCTATTAACTGGTAATTCCAGTCTTATAAATTTAAAGCTTTTGAAACACATCAATCTACCTCCTTTTGATTGTATTTCAAGAAATCATACAACTGAGTGTAATCTGCTGTATGCAATTCATTTGTTTGATGAACAATGGTATAACAGAGTCGAGCTCCATTCTGGTTGTAAGTTGTTTAGGAACTTGAGATTGCTTGCAATCTTTTCTGGAAAATGTTTGTTTCTCTTGAAATCATTCATCAACTTTGAGAAACGAAGAGAGTGAGACTCAATCGATTCCCCATCAATAGAAGTAAACCTTTCCCATTTATGAAACAACTTAGCCTTTTTCTTTTGAATTCCAATATCAGAACCTTTCATTATTTGTTGAACACGTAACCAGATTTCCTGAGCAGTTTCACAACTATCAACAGCAGCATAGATCTCTTCAGGAAGACCGAGAAGAATAGTCTGAACGCTTTATCTCGCTCTCTACCTGTTTAATTCCTTATCAATGAGTTCATCATCTGTCTGCTCATGAAAGGTTTCATTCACAAGAACTTTACGTTTTGATCACCTGGTTCAAAAATCATTCGTCTGACATATGGACCATTTATAATGGAATAGTAGATTAACTTTCCATTTGGTCTACTCTTAGCATAACGAAGAAGACGAGAGGACCATGGAACATAGTTCTCTTTGTTAAGCATAGGAGGACGGGTTTCAAAACCAGTTTCATAAATGTCTTGTTGAGTCGACATTGCAAAAGTGATGTGAAATGATAAGCAATGATCGTTTTAGTGATTAGTAATTATGAGAAGGAAGTCCAAATTCACGGGATTTTACAATTCTATGAGTAAACCGAGAAATAAATGATTCTTTCATAGGATTTTACTAAATCAAGAAGAAACCGTGAAAAATTAGATTTGTTTAGGTATTTGAAAAATTAAGTGTATAAATCGTCCCCTTTAAGATTACGTATAAATAGCTGGAACGTATAAATCGCTGGAACGTATAAATAGTTGGAACGTATAAATCGTTGGTGTGACAACCATGATTTGAGCAGGTTAGTCAAACCGTTAGTATTGACTTATGTGCCTGTTGCAATATATGGTGTATGTGATTCTGTGTGTTTATATGAGTTTATGTGGGTTATGTGAGGTATTGGTAATCAATCTATTGAGTGTGATCATCTCAATGAGATTGGAATAGTGGTGAAATTGGTTGAGTTCATTTCGTTCACTTTTGAGTGACAAGGAAATGATTATTGAGATTTGAGCGTTTCCGTGTTAAATGTGTAAGTATTATTACGTATACGTATTTTTGTGTTCGTAATCTAAGATAGGTTTAGATTTTAAGTGGTAAGTTAAGAAAAATGTAAAAGTTCTATTTTTGGAAAGTTAGGTTGAAAATGAAAAGTTAGTATTTATTTTTAAAAGTCTAGTGAATTGCGTTTATGCAAAAAGGTATACTCAAATAAGTTAAGGTTTTTATTAAAACTTAAGGTATTGTAAATAAATAAGTAATTAGTAAATAAATAAAAATAAAAAAGGGGGGTGCCGATCGGTTTGGTTTAGAAGGGAGAAAATGAAACAAATTTGAGTCCAAGTCTAATTCCTAATTAGAGTTAATCTAGAATATATTTTAGGAGGCCTAAATACAAAAATAAAGGATCCCTAAGTCCCCTATTGTTCGACCGATCCAGAGGAAAAAAAAAGAAAATTTTTAGGGTTTAAGGTATTTTTTAATTCTTTGTTTAATTCTAATTCTTATTTTAATTCTTGTAATCTAAGTATGATGGATTAGATTTAATCATGAAAATAAATTAGGGTTTTAAATTTTCTAGAGTTTATAGTTTAATTATGATTGTTTGATCATTGGTTCAATTGGTTTCGTGATTTGATCATGCGTTAGGGTTTAGATCGCCCGAATTAGTTGTTTAAATTCACTGTAGAAAATTAGACAGTTTTGTAACAGTCATAACTCAATCATAAATTATCAAATAAACAATTTACAACATACTGGAGATAACCTCAGAGAGTTTAATTTCCAGCAAAGTTGGTCTCGTGAGTTTTTATGGTCGGGAAGTGGGTCAAAAGGTCGTTACAAAATCAGTGTGTAAAACTATGACGAATTTCAATTTTGGTTTTGATTTTTCTAAAAATACTTAGACATTTAGTTGGAGGCTCTAAATCACGTGGAAGTTAGTTTATATATTGTGTGTGACCCCTGAATATTTTCTAAGCAAATAATGAGGTTTAAAGTGGTCATCTAGTATCATACTTTTAGGGGGTCAGATTCTAGACGAATTCTGGACACTTTGGATTAATAAATTTCTAAAGGGTATTTGAAAAAGGGTAATGGCTTTGGGAGAGCTATGAGAGGTTCATAGGACATATATGTATTTGGTGAATTGGTTTGAATTTGGAAGTGTTTTAAGTTGTACATTAGGACGCGGTAAGTGAGTATAAAATTCTGCTCAAACCAAAAAATGTTAAAGTGTAGCATTTGAAGTGTAAATGGGCATTGTAGGAGCATGGAAAAGGTTAATGAAGTTATAGAACTATGGTAGATAGCCTTTGATATTCATCATAGTTGATGTTATTTCATATTGGGTTTATTGCCTAATTGATGGTAGCTTATTGTGTGCTTAATTGTTTAGATTATCCGTGAAGTGTTTGTGAAGCTTTTGTTGGATTCTTTTGGGAAGCTTAGCATCAGGTGAGTTTCATAACCCCTTTTTCTTATGTTTTCTTGGGGTGAAATTGATGCTATGAGTATTTTAATAATGTGTTTTAAATAAGGCATGGGCTATACGATATTATTGTATGTTATGTGCTACTTGCTAATGTGATATGGATTGTTGTGCTTGAGCGTGACCGTCTCAAGGCATTGGTGGATTGTTAGTAGTGAGCGTGACTGTCTCATTGCTGTGGATTGTTAGTAGTGAGCGTGACCGTCTCATTGCTGTGGATTGTTGATAGTGAGCGTGATCGTCTCATTGTTGTACGTTTTGTTTCTATGTTTGTGACCATTGAGCGTGAACGTCTCAATGTGGATTGATGTGATTGCATGATAGCTTGTATGATAGTACGCTGTATGTCCTGCTATGTTATGTTTTATTTATCACAGTAATAGGATTTGAAGGTTTGTTTTGCGTGTAATTAACCTATTGGACTCTAACCACCTTGTGTTGCGTTTTAAGCATCTTTTCAGGTGAGCTTCATGAGAATACTTAAGTTACGTGAAGTGGCTAGATTTGGACGTATATGATTGCATTGGAGTTCGCTCCTGAGTTTGTTTATGTTTGTTGCATGGATTTTGTTGAATGTTATTTGATTTTATTAGGTTCGTGAGATATTGTTCTTGTATTGGTGAGACCCTTTTTCATTAATACAAGATGTCGTTCTTTTGGTTTTCGGTATTGTCATGACACATTGTGTCATTATGACTTAGTTATGCATTTAGTGTTTCTCTATTGTTGACACCATTGTGTTGTAATGATATCCATTCTTGTTTACGCCTCGCGTTTCCGCCTTGGCGGGGTGTGACAGATTGGTATCAGAGCCATTGGTTATAGAGAAGTAGGTGGTTGAGCCTAGACTATAACCTAGGGGTCCTTCATGTAGATGCATTTAGGGCTTAAGTATTTAATGTTATAACTGCTATGCTTCACCTCTATTTTTGTATAGCTTATATATTTCGTATTTTACTAAGTTGTCATTTTAGTTATTTTGCCTACCATTATTTGATATGATATGTATTACTTTCTTAATATTTTAGCTATGTTTTTCCTCATCCGTAAGAAGCCTCTTTGGGGAACTGTTTTCCCAACTGGACTTAAGCGTTACAAGGAGCCTCTTGTGGAACCGAAGGAGATAGGATAGTTGATCATTTGTCGGATGTCGGATGTGCGTAATAGGGCTGGACCCGCGAAGTCGGGTGATTCTTATGGAGGCAAAGTCAAACCTAAGCGAGGTCCAGCATAAGTTTATCCCGTCCTTTACCTCGTCATGTTGTTATTGATTATTTCTTTCAGATATTTTGTATTTTGGAAGTCGCCGCGAGACTTTCGTTCCTTTATGTCGTTTCAATTTCAATTTGATATAAGTAAGTAGTTATTTGATGGAGCATCTTTTATGTGTTAAGTTTGAGTGGTTTAAGATGTGCAATGTGGTATATGTGCTTATATGTGAATTATGATTGATATGGGTAATCTTGGAAGTAAGTACACGTGTGAAAGGAGGCACTTATAATTATGGTGGCCAACATAATTATAAAGGCATCACACACGTAGACTTGTGACCATGATTGCATTTATTTGTGTTTGGTTGTAAGATGGTAGTGTAATATGTTTTTTTATATGTGTATTCATGATAAGGATGGTGGTATGGGTAGAGAATTATTCTCTTAACCTAGTTGGAGGATATGTTAAGTTGAGTTGTATAGAAGGTAAAGTTTTTTCTATCTAGTAATTGCAGATACATTAGTTTTGTTATTATGGAAGGTTGCTTGTTGCTCGGTTGTTTGTTTGGATTTCCTTGAGTCTATGCTTATATCACCTCATTCGTTCTTTGTTAGTAAGGATACCTGATTTTTTATATTGACGTCTCGATGTAATAGTTGGTTGTTCGGTATCTGATCTTTTCGAATATAGGGCGTTTTGTTAGTTCTTTTGTTGCAATTGAGTACTCGTATGAGTATTAAACGTTTCTTTTAAGCAACTGATTATTTCTCCAACATATTATCGTCGAATCATTACTCCCTTGGTTGTATATCCTTGGTTTTTGTTACCTTGTTGGCGATGTGTTAGTATCGATGCGTTTGGTTTGTTTCGTTTGTTCCGTTATTTTGGATAAGACCCTTACGTTTTCCTTTTTTTCGGGTAGCGTACGTCTTGCATTGAGTTTTCTTTTTTTCTGTACGAGTTTGTTTGATTTTATTTTGAGTATATGGTTCATGGTATTTTCTTTCGTATTCAAACAATGGAATTGTGTTAGAGTCTCTACGGTGATTACGATCCCTTTTGGTATTATGGTGTCTTTTGTTTGAGTAACATATTTCATAATTGATGTCTAATTATAAAAGTACTTTTGAAGCATTGTGTTCGTGTTTGAGAAAAATTGTGTTTAAAATGATCTCTGTAAATAGAATATGTTTAAATGGTCTATAAAAATAGGATATAAAAATTGTTGAGTGGTTAAATAAATTTTATTTTATTATAAAAAGCTGGTTTAAAGTGATTATAGTTGGTAAGTACGATACACCATTTGATAACTATCTCTAGATTTTTTATGACAATCAGAATGAATTTTTCAAAGATTACATTTAAGACAATTTTGATTATTATTTAAATTGATTCTTTTTTACTTAAAGGGGATCTTCTGTCTTAATTTTAAATTAATTTTTATAAAAAATATTATTTTAATTTGTTTTCTTTCGAGTAAAGTCGATAATTGGTATAAGGAATTTCGTTCTTACGTATTGATATTTTTTTATGTGATTCATTTGTCGTGGTGTATGTTGATTTTCTTTAATTGCATTTCACTCGGTGCATATACGTTATCCTTTCTTTCAAAGGATTTTATATGTCATTGAATCCACGTCTACTTGCACTATGTGGAATCTCTATATGATTCTAGCCTTTGACTCGATATTCGTTTTGTTATCTATTCGGATTGTTCGTAACCCTTGGAGTTCGTTGATACCGTTGAGTTGTGGAAGCTTTGATGTGCTTGTGGAATGGACCGGTTGTCCAAGAGGAAGTTTGGGATAGTATGTCATGGGAAGGTGGTTAGGATACCGTTGGAAGGTGATGAGATACTTTTGGTTCATGGTGAACGTACTCAAAGAGTCGTGAAAACCTTAATGAACACTAAGGTAGGTGAATCGAAATTGAGTGGTATTTCCGTCGTACAGACTTTATTGATGTGTTTCTAGAAGACTTGTCAATGAACCCCGCAATGACACGTTTGAGTTCGGTAGACGTAGTTCCTTGAGGACGCCAGTCCGAAGTCTCCATATCGTCTAGCTCCTTGGAAATGCAAGAATCGTCTGAAACAACTTCTAGAGTTGTAAGCGAAGGTTTCATCACGACCTAGTCATTTTCCGGAGGGAGCATCAGTGTTATTTGTAAGAATGAGGAGCAAGGATGTCATTTAGACGTTAAAGTTGGAATTACTAAGGAAGGAGACGTATTGTATGTAAGGTTACTAGTGTGAGGCATAGTGAAGAATTGGGATAGTACTACGAACCATCCCAAGATATGATTATTCTTAGGATTGGCAGGTTATCGTACCTTACGTTCATCGTAAAATTTTCTAAGATTGTTAAACCCTTACTTCCCTAACTTAGAGGAATCAGAAGTAGTGCTTAAGGGTCGCAGAACGAGGAAGAGGCTTTAAAAGACTTTGAGGAATGATTGTGTTGACGCTTCAATTATCGAATGTATGTGGTTGATGCGTTGAGAGAAATGGAGAGTGTGAAACTAAGAAAGTAAGAGCAATGTCCATGACTGGTCCAGGTCAAGTGTTAAGACAAGTTTTGGCCATTCAAGCGAGACGTCCAAGGTACGAGATACACGCCAGCAGAAATGATGTCGTGGGACCTGGACAACAAAGGAAAAGAGGGTAGATGTATGGTTAGTTATTTATGGATTAAATTGTATTCGTGAGTATGAGTATGATATTTGCTTACCATCCAGGTAAAGGCAAATGTGGTGGACCATGCGTTAAGTAGGACGGAAGGACGAGTGAAACCTAGATGTGTTCGAGCGATGCTATGCCATTCAGTTATGGGTAGAGGAATGTATTCGGCAGACTCAAAAAGTGAGGCGTTTCAAGCAAAGAGAAACATTCGCGCAGAAAGGCTTCTGGGGTTAGATTAACATAGAAAGAGGAGGACGAGAGTTTGTACCTTAATGGATCTATATATGAGTTCTCGTTAGTAGGGAATGTTTGTTAGAGGATGGTAGTAATGGATGACGCTCATCCATCAATGGTACTTGGTACATCGGAAGGGATTAGCGTATTATAACCTTGGAGAATGTATTGGATAGCACATGCATAGAAAATAATTAGTTTACCTATGTTAGCAATTGTTGGATTTGTTTAAGAGGTGAAAGCTGCAATGTCAAAGACTTTTGGCTTGCTACAACAGCCTGAGATACTTGAGTGAAAATGAGATAGAATCACCATGAATTTTATCAGAAATATTCCAAGGTCAAAGTAGTGAGTATGATGTTGATTTGGGTGTATGGGGGGGTCGATAGACTGACCAATGTAGCTCATTTTCTATAGCTCATATAATAGATTTTCAAGATGTGATGTTGGCAAGGATTATTTATATGATGAGATAAATAGCAAGGAATGGAATTCTGGTGACAATCAACTCAGATTTGATGGATGATTTACCTCGTGGTTTTGGCAGACGCTGCAGAAAGTGTTAGAACGCCGATTAGATTGAGTATGTTTGCATCCTAAAGTGGATGGACAAAAGTGAACGTATGATTTAGGGACTTTAGAGGATATAATGAGGGCATGTGTTATCGATTTTGGTGGTAGTTATCAAGTAAGCATTCGGTGTGCTCCGTTTGAAGCATTGTATGGAAGGAAGTGTAGGTCGCCTGTTTTATGGGCTGAGATTGGGGAAAGTAGTTTTATTGGACCTGAGTTGGTTCAAGAAACAACTAATAAAGTTGTGTTGATAAAGGAGAAGCTAAAAGCAGCGAGAGATCGTCAAAAGAGCTATGCTGATAATAGACGCAAACCATTGGAATTCGAAGTAGGAGATCGAGTGATGTTGAAAGTATCAACTTGGAAAGGTGTAATTCGTTTAGGGAAAAAGGGAAAGTTAGCACCAAGATATGTAGGACCATTTGAGATTCTTGAAAGGATCGGTCATGTACCTTATCGATTAAGGTTGCCTGAGGAATTGAGTGGCGTTACATGATACGTTTTATGTGTCAACTTGAAGAACATGTTTTGGTGATGCTAGGTTTTTGCATTTTCCATTAGATGAGATAAAGGTTGACCAAACTCTTGTTTTGTTGAGGGTAACCTGTAGATGATTATGCACCGTGAAGTTAAGAGGTTAAAAGTAGTAGATTATTCACTTGTGAAAGTTGGTTGGAATTCTAAGCGTGGAGCCATGAGTTTAATTAGGGAACGCTAAGGATAATATGAAGTCTCAATATTTCAGTTGTTCGATTTGAGCAAGCTGGTTTAAAATCGGCTAGTTAAATCTCAGCGAGGATTTCCTAAAGGAGGGGATACAGTGACAACTATGATTTGAGCAGGTTAGTTCAAACCGTTAGTAAATTGGACTTATGTGCCTTGTGCAATATATGCTGTATGTGAATTCTGTGTGTTATATGAGTTTATGTGGGTTATGTGAGGTATTGGTAATCAAACTTGAGTGTGATCATTCAATGGATTGGAATAGTGGTGAAATTTGGTTGAGTTCATTTGTTCATTTTTGAGTGACAACGGAAATGATTATTGAGATTTGAGCGTTTCCGTGTTAAATATGTAAAGTTTATTACGTATACGTAGTTTTGTGTTCGTTAAACTAAGATAGGTTTAGATTTAAGTGGTAAAGTTAGAAGAAATGTAAAAAGTTCTATTTTTTGGAATATTTTGGTTGAAAATGAAAAGTTATTATTTATTTTTAAAAGTCTAGTGAATTGCGTTTATGCAAAAAGGTATACTCAAATAAGTTAAGGTTTTTTATTAAAACTTAAGGTATTGTAAATAAATAAGTAATTAGTAAATAAATAAATAAATAAAAAAGAATAAACGGGGGGTGCCGAGTACGATCGGTTTGGTTTACAAGGGAGAAAAGGAAACAAATTTGAGTCCAAGTCTAATCCCTATTTTGAGTTATTCCTAGATATATCTTTTAGGACCTTGCTATAAATACAAAAATAAAGGTACCCTAAGTCCCTTATTGTTCGATCCGATCCAGAGAAAAAAAGAAGAAATTTATAGGGTTTATGGTATTTCTAATTCTTTGTTTATCTAATCTTATTTTATTCTTAATCTAAGTTTGATGGATTAGGTTTTAATCATGAAAATAATTTATGGTTTTAAAATTTTCTGGATTTTTAGTTTAATGATGATTTGTTTGATCATTGGTTCGATTGGTTCGTGATTTGATCAGTGTTAGGTCTAGATCGCACCAGATTTAGTTGTTTAATTCCACTTGCAGAAACTTAGCCGTTTTGTAACGGTCCATAAACTCTGTCATAAATTATCAAATAAACCAATTTACAACCATATGGAAATAACCTCAGAGAGTCTAATTTCCAATCAAATCTAACGTTGGTCTTGTGAGCATTTTTTGATCGGAAGTGGGTCAAAAGGTCTTTACAAAATCAGTAGTGTTAAAACTGTGACGAATTTCAGTTTTGGTTTTAATTTTGCTAAAAATACTTTTAGACATATTGTTAGAGGCTATAATCGTGGAAGTTTATTTTATATATTGTGTGAGACCCCTGGAATTTTTTATAAGCATTTATAATGAGGTTAAAAGTGGTCATCTAGTGTCATACTTTTTGGGGGTCAGTTTATAGACGATTCTGGACACTTTGGATTAATAAAATTTCTAAGGGTATTTGAAAAAGGGTAATGCTTTTGGGAGAGCTTTGAGAGGATCATAGGACTATATGTAGCCTTGGTGATTTGGTTTGAATGGATGGATATAGTGTATAATGTGGTACATTTAGACGCGTAAGTGAGTATAAAATTCTGCTCCAAATTCAGAAATTTAAAGTTGTGCGTTGAAGTGTAATATGGCATTTGGTAGGAGTTGTGAAAAAGGTTATGTCCAAGTATAGATCTATGGTAGATAGCTTTAGATATCCATAATAGTTGAGGTTTAATCATATATGGTTGAATGCCTAATATGATGGTAGCTTATTGTGTGCTTAACTGTTTAATATCGTGAAGTGTTTGTGAAGCTTTTTGTTGATTCTTTTGGGAAGCGTAAGCATCTATGTGAGTTTCATAGCCCATTTTTTTTGTTTTCATGTGGTGAAAATGATGCTATGAGACTTAAATGTTTTAGTTACTGTGGATAATGTGTTTTAAATGAGGCTATGGGCTCGAGACATATTATATGTTTTGTGTTACTTGCAATGTGGATATGGATTTGTTGTGCTTTGGAGCCGTGACCGTCTCAAGGATTTGGTGCGATTGTTTGTAGTGAGCGTGACGTCTCTTTGTGTGGATTTGTTGATGTGAGGCGTGATGTCTCATTGTTGTACGTTTTGTTTCTATGTTTGTGACCATTGAGCGTGAACGTCTCAATGTGGATTGATGTGATTGCATGATAGCTTGTATGATAGTACGCTGTATGTCCTGCTATGTTATGTTTTATTTATCACAGTAATTAGATTTAAAGGTTTGTTTTGCGTGTACTTAAACCTATGATCTACCAAACCGTTGTGTTGACGTTTTTAAGCATCATTTTCAGGTGAGGTTCATGAGGATATTAAAGCTAAGAGAAGTGGCTAGAATGACCGCTAGGATTGCATTGGAGTTCGCTCCCGAGTTTGTTTATGTTTGTTGCATGGATTTTGTTGAATGTTATTTGATTTTATTAGGTTCGTGAGATATTGTTCTTGTATTGGTGAGACCCTTTTTCATTAATACAAGATGTCGTTCTTTTGGTTTTCGGTATTGTCATGACACATTGTGTCATTATGACTTAGTTATGCATTTAGTGTTTCTCTATTGTTGACACCATTGTGTTATGATGATATCCATTCTTGTTTACGCCTCGCGTTTCCGCCTTGGCGGGGTGTGACAGCTAGAACGTATAAATCACTGGAACGTATAAATAGATGAAACGTATAAATAGCTGGATCGTGTAAATCGCTGGAAGGTATAAATCGCTGAAACGTATAAATCGCTGAAACGTATAAATAGCTGGAATGTATAAATCGCTGGAATGTATAAATCGCTGAAATGTATAAATCGCCGGATTTCAATACGTATGGATCGCCGTCACTGAAAACGTATAAATCACTGTCTTCAAAGTATAAACCGACGTCTTCAAAAACGCGTATAAATAGCCATCTTCAAAAACTTCAAATCACTTAAAGACATAATTTTTGACGTTTTTGCCTAATTTTTCTTTTACAACTTACCTTCCTAATCCTAGTAGAAGCATAAAAACATAAACTTTAAGGTTTTTAACACAAAAAATTTCCGGATCAAGATTTTAAACAAAAAACTTTTGAACTACACAAAAAACTTATAAAAGAAAAAAAATTGATGTTTTTCTAGGAATTTCTTGTACAACTAGCTTTTACTAAGATATAAGAAGAAGAAAGATGCAAGCTTTATGGTTTTTGAACACAAAAAAAATGAAACCTTTTTGTGAAGTGTTCGAACCACATGAACCACACGAACCAAAACAAACCATAAACTAAATCACCAAAAATTCCTTGGCTCTGATACCACATGTTCGGCTATCATTTATCACCACAAGACACGAAAATAAAAGGAAAAAATGTAGAGAGAGAAAGAACTAGAGAGAGAAAAAAAAGAAAAAAATGGTAATTTCTATTAGAAGAAAATAAGAACCACCCTCATAACATGCTAGGAGGGTTGTATTTATACTACAAAGAGTATGGACTCCTTGTTAGGTCGTTTGGGCCTTTAATGGACCGAACTAATGGACTTTAGCCCGACACCTAGGCCCAATTAGCTTAAATGAATTCTCGTAAACTACGTTTTCCTATACAAAGCTCGAGAATATAAAATGACCATCACTTTACATAAAAACACAGCTAACAAAAACATATATAAAGCCTCTTAAAATAGGTACTACTAGAACTTGTCTATTTCACATCAAGTCTACAAGTGAATCTTGGGTTTGATTCTAACAGTGCTTGCCTATAGTCCCATAACTTCTCATAATGTTCAATTAACCCTCCCTCATTGTTATAAAGTTCCTCTTGCTTGGCCCTTTTGCACTAACCTAAACTAACATGATTTAAAAAAAATTCTTTAATTTGATCCTTCTTTTAATGTAAGGAATGAATGTGTCATTAATGATCTCTTTAGAAAAGTGGTATGCAATCCATTTGTAAGTGACAAGTGAACCAAGCTTGTAATTTATAAAAAAAATTCTAATATGCATGGAGAGACTTGATTTGGAATGAGTGCTCATTGTTCATCCATGAAGCCCACAGTCTAAAACCACAAACTGGAGTATTTTTTTTAGTGTAGGATCCCGTATTCACTTCATAACATATAACATACACGAAATCGGAACTAGAAATGAGAAAGAGAGAGTTGTTCTAGAGAGAGAAACTAGAGAGAGAATTGAGAGAGAAAAGAGAAAAGATATATTTTTTTAGAAATGAAACAACTTGCTTTTTCTAAAGAAGAAAAAGCTTATATACCCCGTCACGTTAAAGGTACGCGCGAGATATTTAACTAGGACCCGGGCTCGGGTTTTGCGTGGGATTAAACCCAAAACATATACAATATTAGATTATCTATCGAGACCGATTCCCGATATTATCCTATTACAACATTAACTAATTAAAGACCGAAGCTCCATCGTAGAGTGACCGAACTTCCTTGTTCGACTCAATAAATTGAGGCTAACACTTAGCCTCCATTATTTTATTCTTTGTCCACTTAGGTAAGGTCTCAAGTGACTTAGGTGGTTGACTTTTAGAACAATATTGTCCATTAGTTCCCTCTCCATTAGTTCTACATCCCTCCTCTATTTTTTTGCTTTTAGTTTGGATTGGTTGGCTAAAATGACTTTTTCTTAACACTTTTCTTAGGCAATTACTTCCTTTCCTTTCTTAGCAGACTTAGCAGGCTTAGGTGTTCCACATACAAATTAACATACCATTTGTTTTCATACCCAACCCTAAGAAAATCTTCTAAATCATTCTTTGTCTTAAGTTCTTTAATACCCACACTCAAAGGTATTCTAATAAGACAGTAATATAACATATGAACAATGAACTAAATGTCTGATAATTTCACATAAATCTTGAAAGCTCATACCTTTGAAATTGATATCAGTGATTTGTTTTTCATCACCTTATACATAACTTAAAGTTCTAGGAGTGAAAATCCCATCATGGTGTAAGTTAACACTAAACACTTGATATGCCATTATCAAAAAAATATATGGGTTAGAAAAATTAAGGTTTGTAAAAATTGAGTTTTTAAAGGAATTTAACAGAGGAGAAACACCAATTAAAGTAAAGATGCAACATTTATAATGTTACATCGAGTCATCTTCAATAATTTGTTTTAGGAATTGAACGAATTGTCAATTAGGGTTTCATAATTGGGGGAAACTAGATATCGTATAATTAAGGGAAAACTAAAAAAAGTAGGCAACTGCTATTTTATAGTGGGTGGAAGGTATATATGTCATCAGTCAAAGAATGTCAAACATGAGGTGGTATTTCAAACTAAGTAAAAAAAATGGTGTGTCGGTCATTTTCTAGTTTCAACCGATAGCATGAGGTGATATTGACTATATCGTCACAAATTTAAAAGTTTCATTGACTATATTAGTAGTAAAATAAGTTGATTACCTAAATCGGTAAAAAATGGAAAGTTTGTTGGTAATATATAAACTTAACCCTTAAAAATATTAATATATGAAATAGAAGTGTAAATATTAATTAAATAGCACTAAAAACACATTTTGATTGACTGGGTGCATTTAAGATGCATTTCGAAAATCGATGTTTTTTTACAAAAAATAACACTACATCATAAAAATTTACAAGTGTCCCGATACCTCACGAGACCCTCCGATTTCTTCCTTGACCATAAAGGTAATACTTGATAATTACTTTAATTAAGTATATACCATAACAAAATAATACCAAAACTCTTATTTGTAGCAAGAACTCGATATACATAAGAAAAAGAAATTATTAAAAACTTATCTACATCGTAAAGGTATTTTATCTTCCATCTACCTAAGTTGTCACACACAAAAACATTTCATTGTATGATAGACGCATTTATTGCAAAACAAAATATCATTTTTACCCTTAAATGCAATCAAATGTAATCCATAGTAATTAGCTATGAAACTTGAAATATTTAACGCAAGTAAAAATGGTAAAAACAATCGTTTATAACCATTAATTTAAAATTTTGGATAAACTTTTTTTTAGACAGACTAAAATAATAACATGAATGATATGAAAGAACCAAAGAAGTGTTCATTTAACAAACATGTAAACATTTCAAAAAATCGATCAACCTATGATCATTTCACTTCGTGATAATCACATGTTTTAAAAAATATGAACATACGTATAATACATAATGATATGTCACAAATCTTTCAACTGAGATTCAAACTCATAACCTCTTATTGAGTAAAACTCTCCAAAATATGGATTAGCCAACAATATCAGTTTTTTTCAGTTTTGCACAACTTCCCCCGCGCTATGCATATATAAAATGTATGTAAGCGTTTAGGGTTCAAAATAAGTCATAAACGTAATGCAAACAACCTTTCAAACTATGTTTTTTATGAGAGAAAAATAATATAAATTAAGGTCGTATGTAACGGGATATTAACTCACACATGAAACCCCACGTGACTCAAGTCACCATCACTACACCATGTTTAGTCATCACTATGACTTAACCAAATAACACCTCATTCGACTATCGTTTTGATTTAACCAAAAAATTGAAGTGATTGTGTGCATGTTTTTTTTGTATTTTAATATTTGAATATCGAATGAATGATACGGAGAAAGGGTGACATATAATCAATAAAGAGGGCAACAATGATGTGGCGCTAATATGACATCGTCTATGCTGAAAATTCCATGTCAAGACAAAAAATTCCTACTGTTTTCAATCCCAATTGAATTAGTGTTATTAGATGTGAAATCAAACATTTTAATATCTAGATGATATAATGGGTCAAATATCCATTAGTTCAAACCATGATTCCTACAAAATTTGTTATTGAGGTTGTCATTTCGTTA
>BQNB010098475.1:0-23022 GCA_026074375.1 Tanacetum coccineum
AAGGAAAAATAAAAATTAAATGGAAAATATTTTTGGATTTTTATATTTTTAATAAGTACGAAAATAAACTTTCCAAAGAAAAGATCTTCAAAACTCGAATACAAACAATCTCGTAAAAATCGCTACACATCTCCCCGGCAGCGGCGCCATTTTTTATGGTCGTCAAATACAACCCTCTTAATATAATATATATATATATATATATATATATATAATACATATATAATACGTAAGCTAAGTATCATACAAATTACTCTTAGGAAAGAATAATATGTAATCAACACGGGTATCGTTCTCCTCGGTGAGAGATGAATGAAAATTTACGGGTATGTCGAGAATCGAGCTTGAATGTCATAAAAGATTTGATTTTGGATTCTATATCTACTAATGAAAATGCAAAAACATATAAGACAAGTAAACAAATAAAGCAATTACGAATTAAGCACAAAAATGCTAATGGGAATTAAAAAATGCTACAAGTAGCAAATAAATCAAAATTTAACCCTAAAAATGTTTTTTTATTTTTTATAAATCCTAAATGACTAAAAACAATTTTAGAAAAAAGAATTATATTTTTTTGACTTTTATTTTATTTATTATGACTTAAAAACAGATTTAATCTAAATTAAATATTAAAAATAGTAAACTAATTTATAAAACTCTAGAAAAATTACAAAAAATAATTTAATCTATTACTAATGTAAAAAAAATAAAACTGGAAATAAGCTAAATGGAATAAGCTGCAAATAAGCAATAAAATCCTAATAAGCAAAACTGCTAAAAAAAGGTAAATATTAAAGGGTGCAAAGGTATAATTTAAAAAGACCCCAAGTTAGTTGGTTAAGTGTTGTGTGTGTGAGGCGTTGAGTGTGAAAGGGAGAAGTCACAGGTTCGAGTCCTGTGACCATCTCTTTTTACAAAACATTTTTTTATTTTTCTTTTTGAACAAGCTAAAGAATAAGCATAAACTAGCAATTTTAATACATGGACTTATGGACCAAAGCTTATAAATAAGCTAGAAAAGAGAGCTTAAAGAGGGACAGTTTGCTTAAAAGCTACTTTGCTATTATGCTAAAACTGTTAGGCTAATTTGAGACTTAATAAGCAAAAAGAAGAGCAAATAAGCTAAACATATTCATCCTAGTCCTAACAAGCTCAAAGAACTTAAGAATAAGCAAATCTAATAGCTGGAAATCAACCCATAAGCATTAGGACAGTGGACTCAATAAGGAATTTAAAAGGACTTTTTCCAAAACTTTAAACTAAAATTTAAAACTATTAAGCACTAGAAATAAGCTAAAACCTGAAAACAGATTAAGACTCAAATTCAGATGACTCAATTAAGAAAAAATAAAGCAAACAAGACAAAGGAATAAGCTAGAAAAGGCTAATGACAAATGACAGACTTACTACTATTCTTTTTGGCTTTTTAGTTTGATAGTGACAATTTGAAACAAAGATTAACGACTCAAAAAAACTTTTGACACACAAAACCTTGAAAGAGGTTTAGATCCTACTGCATTAAGCTAATTTTAACAAGAATTTACCAATATTAAGCTAGAATTTAACTTCTATTGATCTGCAAAATAAGACTTTTTAAGAACCAACCAACTGCTACCACTACTTGACTGAATTTGATTAAAAACTTAAAAGACTTTTCCAAGGACCACTAACCAAAAACAGATTAAGATTATGCATTAGAAACTTATTTTAAGCACTAAAACAATTTCTTAAACAGTCTTTTAAAATAATTCACTAAAAAGTATTTTTGAAAAACCAAAAACTAGCAGACATGAGATTTTCATAAAATAGGCTAGAAAGCTTATCAAAACCTATTCTAAGCTTAATAACACTAACATTTAGACTAAATTAAAGCTTATGAAAATTCATTTGTATACCAAAAATAGACTGCACATTCTTCTCTTGCATTATAGATGCTTATCCCAAACACCCCTTTAGACTTTTAAAAAACATTTTTAAACTAAAACAGAACAAACTAAGTTTTGAATTGCTTAGACAGATTAAGAACTAAGATGATTAAAGTCAAATAAGCAAAAACTAAGAGAAAAAATAAGCATTAAATAATAAGCTAGATTAATAAGCTAATTTGACTATGATAATGACATATTTATGAAACTTAAGATTAAATGTAAACTAAACTATAAACTGGATAAGACAAACAAACATAGAACTAAACAAGCACAAATAAGCATAAGATGAGCATAATTATGAGCTGAATAATCAGAATTAAGCAACATAAAAAGATTAAGCTAGAAAGAGTAAAAGAAAGTGTACCTTAGTCCTCTGCTTAAACAAGGGCAAAAATGCTTAAAAGAGCTTATCAACTAGCTCCTGCTTATCAGAGATAAGCTGGTAATAAAGCCATAAGCCCATCTCTTTTTAGCTTATCTTCCATAAAGCTTAAAACCATAAACCTTAGCCAATTGATATCAAATTTAACTAGCTTGTACAAATAATCTTTGGAAGCTTATTTGTACAAGAAAACACTGAATTGAGATTTAAAAAAAAAACTTAAGAGAGCTTATGATAGCTTATTAAGAATATAAGGTGAATTTAGAGTAAAAACATAAATGTAAAAGACAATTAAACTGAAAATTTAACTTTTATTAATTCAAAGAAAGGTACATTAAGCTGAAATTCAATACAATAAGCATAAAATAAGGTGGTAAATAAAACTACACTACTCCTAAAATCTAACACGTTTCACAAGAGAATTCCTAATCTATTTATAGAGGAGCCAAGGGGATTGGGTGTGCTTGTTGTGTGAGGAGAAACCTTCAGAGCTAATCTTGGCCTTCCATCTCTTAACCGCCACAAATCCAAATCAATCTGAGCCCTTCATTTGATCACCACGTCACACTAGCCAATCAGAATGCTTGGGATTGCCAACGTGGCTTCCCAAGTGTCAGAGGGTGTCAGACGTTAGCTTCTAGAAGCAATTGAGAGCGTGGGATTGGGTAAAAGGGGATTTACCCTGCGTGTGTGTTGTGTAAAAGAGAGGGAAAAGAGGTAAACGATATACAGTGTCGTTATTTTGACCTGGTTTTTATTTAGTTTGACCTGGGCTAGGGGTTTGGTTTGGGCTTATGTTTTTAATATTGGGCCAGAAAATGGGGCTAAGGATTTAAGGACTTGAATTTTGATTTATGATTTTAATAGTTTAGGTTTGGGCTGACCCGACCCATTAAGTAGGCCCAGGTTGGTCCATAGAAGATGGGCACGCCTTCGGCTTCAGTTATTTCACGCTTATTCTAATCTAGTGCCCGATTTTGTTCTTTTTGCTTCGTTTTTCTTCCTTTTGCGGATATCTGTTACCTGTACAACACAATAACCAAAACAAACACATACACTGTATTTTTCATCTGTTTAAGGTCATTATTGGTCTTTTTAGCTTGTTTTATTAGGTAAAAGATATGTGTATTTAAGCAGATACCATGGGTCTTATCTGATTTACCTCCAGGTTGCAAACCTTTAGGTTACAAATGGATCTTCAAAAGGAGGATGAAAGTCGATGGAATGACTGACAAGTCTAAAGCTCGATTGGTAATCCAAGGCTTTAGACAAAAGGAATGAATCTATTACTTCGATACCTATGCACCAGTTGCTCATATTACTACTATTAGATTGTTGTTAGCTTTAGCAGCTATTCACAATCTAGTGATCCATCAAATGGATGTAAAAATAGCATTCTTAAATGGTGATTTGGATGAAGAAGTGTATATGAAGCAACCGGAAGGATTTGTTATGCCAGGTAATGAGCATAAGGTGTGTAAGATGGTTAAGTCATTGTATGGGCTAAAACAAGCACCTAAACAGTGGCATCAAAAGTTTGATGAGGTTGTGATGTCTAGTGGTTTTCTTCTAAACCAATCTAATAAGTGTGTAAATAGCAAATTTGATAGCTCCGGTAAAGGTGCTATAATTTGTCTATATGTTGATGACATGTTGATTTTCGAAACTGATCAAAATCAAGTTGATAAAATTAAGAAGTTTTTGTCATCAAAGTTCTCAATGAAAGATATGGGAGAAGCTGCCGTTATTCTTGGTATTAAGATTAAACGTGATAATAAAGGGATTGTAATTACATAATCTCATTATATTGAGAAAATACTCAAGAAATTTAATCATGAAGATTGTTCTCCGGTGAGTACTCATATGGATCCGATAGAAAAGCTTAAGCCAAATACAGGTAAACATGTAGATCAGCTCGAATATTCAAGAGCTATTGGCTGCTTAATGTATGTTATGACTAGCACTAGACCTGGTATTGCTTATGCAGTTGGTAGATTGAGCAGGTTTAGTAGTAATCCTAGTAGACAACATTAGTAAGCAATAACAAGGGTATTTAAGTACTTAAATGGTACTATGAGTTATGGTTTATCATATGTTGGATATCCTTTGGTGTTAGATGGTTATTCAGATGCTAGCTGGATAAATCATGTTGAAGATTCGTCTTCTAATAGTGGATGGGTGTTCATGCTTGGGGGATGTACCATTTTATGGGCGTCCAAGAAGCAAACATGCATCACTGGTTCTACTATGAAATCTGAGTTTATAGCATTGGCTGCTGCTTGTAAAGAAGTAGAATGGCTATGAAACTTAATACATGAGATTCCAATTTGGCCAAAACCAATAGCACCGATTTCTATCCATTGTGATAGTGTTGTCACGTTGGCTAAAGCTTATAGTCAAATGTATAATGGCAAATCTAGACACTTAGGTGTTAGACATAGTATGATTAGGGAGTTAATCATGAACGGTGCGATTTCTATTGAGTTTGTTCAGTCACAACAGAATTTAGCAGACCACTTGACGAAGGGTTTCGTTAGGGACTTAGTGAATAAGTCAGTGATAGGGATGGGATTAAAGTCTATTTAAGTCTACTACCTATGAGATACCCAATTCCCTTCTAATACAATGTTAAAAGTTGAATTTAATGTGGAAAGCTCATAGCTAGAGATTGGAACACATCTTCCCGAGGTATGTGTTCAGACCTGCAAGTGATGTGTTAGGATTTCATTTTATGTGACGACATTACGGAATTACCATAGTTTAATATAGTTCCATACGCATGGACTAGAATAGACATTATTGTATAGATGTGGGGCGAATTGGCTATATATACCCCTCCAAGGCTTCCATGGACGGGTTGAGACTTTTGTAACATTTCCCATGTCATTCTATTTTACACACATTTATTTCTCTCTCTACTCTCTCTCTCTAAATATGGCTATTACATGGTTTGAGTCTCCCCGACCACCGGATCTATGATTCTTTAAAGGGTACTACTAAATCTACCGAAATTTACATATACCTCGAGTAATGTGTCTTTTTTTCACTCGTATTCTACAACTCCATTTATCTGAGTGGGACCCATTTTATTTCGGGTATATGTTTTTTCACTTGCAATCATTACTTCATTTGATTGTTTTTCAATAACGAATTTTATTGTTTTTTTTATTTAACTACGGTTCATTTTTAATAATGTTAAAAAAAAATATTCTTGTTTTTTTATTTCTTCTTTAGCTTTTGGTTTAACTACGGCTCATTTCGAATTTAGCATCTAATGTTAATGACTTTTTTTACTATTATTTTTTGGCTTTAGAAAATTAATTTTTATCTTAAACACATATACCGAGTAAGAGTGAAGTTGTAGTTGAGTTTAAAAGCTTAAAGGTATAATATTTAAGCTAATAAATTTTTTGAAGACTTTCGTCGAATTTTTTTTAATCCTATATTTCGCTTTTATCTATTTACTTAAATTCTTAAAACTTTTGGTTTCTTAAATTTTCTTTTTATGAGACCTTTTAATTTGTTAATTTTATTTAAAAATATAAATTTTATTGATAACTTCTACATTATGTTTTTGTGTTTACTTTAATATGGTTTTCTTGATTTTAACTTAAACCAAGCAGAATTCTAATTTGGTGTATGGTTTGGTTTTATCCGTTCTATAATTTATTTGGTTTGGTTTTGATTTTGAGTTTTAAAATTTTCAAACCGATGAACCCGAACCATACAACCCACAAACCCGAAAACCGAACCGATGAACACCCTTAACGTTGATTACCTTTAGTTTAGATAAAAAAATACATAATGTACTACGAAAGAATCAAGTGAGAGTATGTGTGTGTGTCAGTATGTGTGTGTGTCATAGTGTACCCCGAAAGAATCGAGTGTGTGTCAAAGTGAGTAATCAACTAATGGGCCACCCAATTATGAACCGACTCTTGAGCCAAGAAAATCCGGCCCTTATTTAAAAGGCGTCGTTTCAAACACCTAATGATTATTTGTATCATGTCGGAGGCTGTACTACGACTTTCCCGCCGTGGTCCAGTCCACCACCATGAGAGCCACAAGAGACAATTGTCATTGCTCATGTGAATGGTAACCATTATATTAAAGCAGAATTACGCGAAAGTTACCATTTTTCGATATCATTTTCAATCCCCCTCGGAGGACATATATATGTATGTATAATTAGATAAATAAATAATAAAACAAAAGGATTATTTAATCATAAAAAACCAAAAAGGATAATGATCACATAATTATATGAAGTTTTAATAAAAAGTAAAAAAGCATAATGATTACATTAATTATATGAAGTCTTTAATAAAAAATGAAAAAACACAATAATTATACTAATCATGGTAGGTTTAGTATTTTCTTTTGGTAGATTTAGACTAACCCATTGACTATATCTAAAGTCCTATTGTATATTACTTCCATGTTGCAAATTACGAGAAAAAAAATCAACAATATATTCATGTTGCAAATTACGAGAAGAAAAATCAGCACTATTATCAATATCTAAATTTTTTTGGTGCATTTAGTAGTGCCCGGTAAAACTCATATTGACTAACAAAAAAAATCCATAAACTTATAGGATAAATATATTGTTGTTGAGTTAATCAAGGGCTAAAGTCTAAGAGTCTCTGGTGTCATAACACCATTTTTTGGGTGTCACGTCAGCTTTAATAGCATAACACCAACAAAAAAAACCCAGGTAACTATAACACCACTTTTTGAGCCATACTTTTAATTTTTCATAACACCCCTTAAACAAACTAAAATATTTCATTAAACAATATTATATATTACAATTAAAAAAACATACGGAATTAAAAAAACATACGGAAATAAGAAAATACAAAAAAAAACATACGTCCCGGCGACTAAAAGTCTTCATCTTCGTGTTTAACTTCTTGCCAAATATGCTCCATAAGGTTTCGTTGAAGATTAAGATGCATTTCTCGGTCTCGTATTTCTTTATTTTTTTGACGTTGAGTTTCACACCTTTCAATCCATGTACGCTGCATATATCTTGACGGATTAGCATACACATCGTTCCAGTAAAAAACCGCCATCTTCTGATCTTTTATTCCCCAATAATACATGATTCGACGAATGGTGTTGACATGGTATTGGCGTGCTGGTTGTTGTATTATTCCCCAACGTCTTTGGAGAACACCAGAAGCACGTTCGACATCTTTCCGTTCACCTTCTTGACGCTTTTTAAAGTAAGCATGTTTTGCGTCATTTGCAACCGTGAAAGATTTCATGAAAGTCGCCCATTGTGGGTAAATACCATCGGCTAAGTAATACCCCTTTTCAAACTCAACACCATTTACCACATACGGAGCTACAGGGGCTTTGTCATCAAGAAGGTCATCAAATAACGGAGAATTATCTAAAACATTAATATCGTTATTTGCACCTGTTACCCAAAAAAACGCTTGCCAAATCCACAAATCTTACGAAGCAACAATTTCAAGCATTATAGTAGGGTATTTTTTATCTTCCCTACCGTATTGTCCCTGCCATGAAACTGGACAATTTTTCCATTCCCAGTGCATACAATCAATGCTTCCAAGCATTCCCGAAAAACCATGAGTTGTAAGATGTTTATTATATATGTTTTCAACATCTTCCAACGTTGGCTTTCTTAAATACTCGGCCATGTACAAAGAAATTATGCACTTATTAAAATTAGTTAGACAATCACGTGCAGTACGCTCACTCATTTGCAAATATTCATCAAACGCATCGGGCGTGTTGCCGTATGCCAATTGGCGTATGGCCGCTGTGCATTTCATAATAACACTAAGACTCATTCGACCCGTAGCATCGGGTCGAACTCTAAAAAAATTAAAATGATCGGGAAGAGGATCGGCCTCATAAGTGCTAATGCCTTTGACTATTTTCAAAAATAGTTTTCGGCGCATACGGTATCTTCTTCGAAAATAATATAAGGGATACCTGCAATGATCATTGAAATAATCGGCCATCAATCGTTCTTCGGCCCCCTCCCGGTCACGATTGATTAGGTTCCGGGTAAGTGGTAGACGATTTTCTTCGACAACCAATTGTTGGTGATACGCGTACGCTTGCTCCAAAAAGACCACGTCGGTTTCATCATCATTAGCATCGATTTCAAAAACGAAGAGTTGACGATCTTCATTATTTTGATTCATTTTTGTGTGTAGAGAGTGTTTTTGTTTTAGTGTGTGTAAAATGGTTGAGTTGGGGTAGTATTTATAAGGTAAAATGAAAAAAAAAAACAAAAAAAATTCAAATTTTGAAAACTAGCCGTTTTTAAACGTTGAGGGGGTGAAAATGAATTTTTTTTTTAAAAAGGGGGCCAAGTTACCAAGTTGTTGTGGCAACTTGGCACCCAACGCCGTTGCCGAAAAAGGGAGTCCGGTACCATAACGCCGGCCACGGCGTTAACGCCGGCCACCACGGCGTTATGGTACCCCGTGCTCTAAATCTTTTCCCTGAAAATCAAAGTGTAGCAACCAAGATCGAAGCATCTTTACAAATCCATATTATACAAACACAAACACATAAACAACCTTATTTCTTTTTGATGAACACGAGTACGAAGAACAGCAGATTGAGGCTTCAAGGTCTTTTCTAAGATCTCATGTAGGTTTTGTATTGGTTGTTTTTCATTCTTGTGAAACCGAATCAAATAAAGAAGATAACATACTTGTTATATTTCTTTCTTTATGTTCGAATATCAAAGAGAGGGTTTGTGCTCTTCTCATAAATCTATGATGAATGATTCTCTCGTGTTCTTGATCTTGAAAGATCATATCTTGAATGTAGAACACAAACAAGAGAAATCTGAGATCTTGGCTTGTTTGTATTTTTAGTTTTGAGTCGTTGTTTGTGAAGAAGAGTTGTGTTTTGATATTGAGGAGGGGTTAGGATTCGTTGGTTTTGAATGGTGTTGTTGAAGGTTGTTTGGTTTCGGCTGTGTTTTTGTGTAGTAGGTAAACACAACTGATTCAACTCGGTTGTAACCGAGTTGACTCAGTTTTTGTTGTTGAAAGTTATGTTTCATGGTTCTTCGTTTGCTTATTCTTTCAGTTTATTTGCTTTCGTACAAAACCGAAACCATTACTTACGAAACCGAAACTGAAACCTCAACATTATAGGTAACCTGCTACGTAACCTCTCGTACGAAACCTCTCTTACGAAAGCTCCTTATGAAACCATCCATCCGTAACCACTTTCTGAAACCACTTACGTAACCATAACCACCTTACGAAACCTCTTACTCAACCTTTTGTATGAAACCTCCGTATGAAACCCATCGTTACGAAACCATCCTAACGAAAGTGTGTCAAAAACCGTTATCGAAAACGAAATTGCTTATGCTTTCGTAAATTCCTTTTGTGTCTCACATTCATAACAGTGATTATAACGGTTTCAGAAACCTCCATTTTTCACTTTTTTTAATCAGATAATGAAATAAGCAGTTTAAACTGTTAAATCACGTGAAAAAGCAGTTGTTGGACTTTTATGCGTTGTTACAAATGAATATAGACATAGTTGACTGATAAGTATGTGCATCGAAACTGTTTTTGGACAGATATAGTATTTGTTTGACTGTTGTGAACTGATTTTGAATTGAGACTGATTTGGATTGTAGTGAAATGTTTTTGACCAAATTGAAATGTTACGAAACCAAATAAAACATCATACGAAAAATCTGATCAAGTTAATCCATACGAAACCTGAAAAAATCATAATCTGATCGAAATAAGAAACTCGAGTAATCACGAACGCATCACGAATCACCTTTGCAGCTCTGATACCACTTGTGAGGAATCTCGATTCACGATCTCGGGAGGTCGGGGCAACTCAAAGTATGAATAAGCCATTTTAGAGAGAGAAAGTGATATTATTATTGAATGATTGGTGAATGTTACAAATGAGAGGAACACCCATCTAAGCAAGCTTAGATGGGTTTATATAGCCCTTACACATGCCAACTTTGGCTTAATTACAATTCTAGTCTTTGTCTTTTGGGCTATACAGAAACTAATGTAAATTCCATAATGTCACCACATTTATCGTTTCTAACACTGTTAATATATGACCCCATATAAATCAGAGTTGTTATCTGACTGTGAGACCGTGATAAGTTCAATAAAGTTCAACATAAATGATAATAATTTAAACAGTCAAATACGAGTTCACACAAAAACCAAACATGAGTTTCCAAAAGTTTAATACATAGAATCATAGGATTCCTGGCACATTTTTGCCAAATTTATTGTTATTTTCCTAAGCATTATTTCTTCATGTGCGCATTGCATGATTCCATTCATTCTTGCTATTGACTGTGAGATGATGAAAAAGGGAAAGCTACACTGAGTCTGAATCTTCATCAATGCACCTAATAGCATAAAATGTTTAGAAACAAAAACTTAGTTAATGTATGATCCAATATAATTTAGTGATGAGGGGCTTCCTGGGGGATTACATCTTCTTTTTCTTCTTGTCCATAGGCCCATCGGCATTAATCTCATGTGGCTCCTTTGCTGAACACAACACTTCATCTGTATCAGAGTCTTCCACTTCAGACCTTAAACAATGGAAGTATATAGAAGGTGTTAGTAAGGTGTAGGCACAATGTGTTTCCGAAATAGTGTTGTGTTGTTTTTTTGCGCCGATAGTGTTAAAAGTAGTTAATAACCTTTTCTTTATCTTCTCCTCATTAGGCTTTGATGGAGTGCACACGGATGGTTGCCTTGCTAATCTTTTGAATGATGGCTCTGGATCATCGACAGTTATCAATTGGTTGCTAGAGGATGCCCCGTCGTCTACCAAGTCAGCCGGATTAATTTTTCAGCAGGTGAAGCTTTTATAGGTTCATACTCATAGTATGTATGTGATTTGAGCTCCATGACATGAGTGGTACCAATGAGATTCTTTATAGCAGTTGGCAAGCCTGAATCGTCCTCTACAAACTGTATATGAAGGTTAGTGTCAATGTAGGAATGTGGTTGAAATAAATAACAGAAACCAACCTCATCTTCCGCCTCTATGAGAGAGTCACCAGAATAGTTAAGCAACTCGGTTGCTATCTCATTGAACGTGACAACGACGGTATGTGCAGTGTCATCAGCAACAACAACCTCAAGCCTATACCTGCATAGTGCATGCAGTGGGGGAAAGCTAAAGAACAACATATGTTGCATTTCAATTCAGGTTGCGTAAGAGATGTCAAAAGCATTACCGCAAAACAGGGTAATCCACAGTCCTGTTACATGTCTCGCATAGGAACTTTCCTGCCTGGCGGGAAACACTCTTACTACATTTCTCTCCACCACAGGAGGGATAGTTCCACCCACTCTTTCTCCTAACATCTTCAATCATCACCTTGCAGTAGAAGGTCACTGTGTAGAAACATACAGCATTTATAAATAGCATGAGGTGGAGTAACATAGTAAACCTGGGTGGCTAGGGGACAAAAGTGCATACATCATTTTTGTGATTTCTGGCCCACAACAGAAGGTTTTCAACTGTCCCTTCCCTGTGATTTTTGGCTCAACTAAGCTGCCATGCACATTGATAAAAATGGTAAGCATGTGTTTATTACAAAAACTAACGTAAACAATCGTGTACTGTCTCACCTTGTCACTGTTTTCAGTTCCTACAGCGAGGGGATATCATCATTATCATAAATGACCGTTGAGGAAGTGCTTGACAAATACAACTTATTTGGAAGGTAAGAATTAGTCTAATTCAGCGACAGAGTGATGTAAAGTGTAAATGCCAATCAATGTACATGGGTCCTTACTGTTGTAAGTCTTGGCAGACATTGAAGTTAACACAGTGGCACACATCCCAACATGTGCGGTTTTCTTCTCTATCAAAGAATCACCAACACCACCCCATAGGGTGACCCTTAGTGACTGCCCCCTGGCACATAATATAACAATCATCACAAACGCGCCTAAGAGAGATAAATGTGCTGTTTCAAGACAACAATTCTAACCCTTGGTTTGCAAGGTAAAAATCAAGCGTTTTAGAGCCGGATTTCGTGTAAGTGGTTCTCCTAACATTTGTTACGTAACCGCTTACATCTGCAGGGTATTAAACAACCTTTTAATATAGGTATAGAACATATGGCCTAAATAGTTAGATAGATAAAACCAATAGGTGATTACCAATCATGTACTTGTTATTTGTAAGCTTAATATTATCAAAATTAACCAACTGGGATGTATATCTTACAAAACCATCACTGTTAGCAGAAACCTTCCTTATTGTTGTTGAGCCATCAAATTCAAGCATGAACATATCATGCCTGAAAACCCGGAACTCATCCTTGTTAGGTCGAACAACAAATATCTTGATCAAAACGATTCCTCCTTCTTTTAGCCCTAAAAAGTTATGTGCTATGGTTTCTTTAGCATTACAATGGATCATATTACCCTGCAAGAACTAAGCGTTAGAAACACCGACTACAACAGGGAATGAAATTGGTACAACTTACCTTTGAATCAGAGACAACAAAGTCTGTGCTTAAATACCGGCCTGTTGTAGCATTTACGTCCCAAACTCTACCAATCATCACAATGATACTGCCAGTGCCATCCACCTTCAATTCATCCAAGAACAAAGGGGGGTTCGATTGTGGAGGTGCAGCCTTGGTACTCAAGCTAGTGCCTGTAGGTTTGGTTGACATTTTTGATTTGCCTAAATGTTTCTGCTATCTATTATAAATTAACTGTTATGATGTGTGGGAAGCTAAAGTGGGAAAGTCTGTATTTATAGCCACATCCAGCCGACTTCGTCTGCCCTGAGGGTGTAAATATATGAGTGTACAGTCTGCAGGTACATAATTAAGCCATGATTCCTTTGTCACTTTAAAGCAATAATTGTAACAGCAATACTTGTTGTAAAGGCAGGAATAATAACACTGCTTCATATTAGAAGTTGTAACCGCATGAATAATAACACTGCTTCATATTCAATTCAGTACTAAACATGTTGTAACTGCTACGATAATAGAAGTGCTTCATATTCAATCAGGTTCCTCCATTAACTTTTATAGAACTTGACTATTGCCCATAAAATTTAAGGGCTCAATCTTTTAGTATAATAGATATCACAAGTGATATATCAAACAAAATACTGCATCGAGGAAAACAAAAAAATACCAAAAAACAAAAAAAAAAGTTTTTCGAAAGTATATGAAAGTGCCCCTCTAGTGAAAGATAATTAAATACTCGTCACGATGGTGTAATTTATGTATCTTAACGTTTTACGGTTTTTGCGATATGCAATTTTTAAAAAATAGAGGTGAAAATGTGTTTTAATTAGAAAACACAAAGGTAGGAAGTGGGTGGTGGATGTTTTTTAAGGTTTAATCTTGTTCATTAGATAAAATTAAATCTTAAATTAATCCCTACCATTAGATTAAACCCAAATAAACGATGAAGAGTTGTCCTTTAATATGTGAGAAGAAAATAGTATGCAAATGAATTTTTCTTCTTATTCATAGGATGTTAACCCTTTACCGAAAAAAAAAATTAACAAATTATTTAACTGTCATAACTAAGCACCCAACCACCTAAAGATGGTTGCATATGAACTACAATCATTAACCATCTTTCAACCTTATTCACCAACCATCTAGTTGTTCGTATATTTTGGAAAAGCAAGGTGCCTGATGATAACCAACTCAATTCTCAGAGTGGTTATAGTACAAGAGGGACACATGATCTATAACTCTCTAAGACGTTTCTCATTGTCGTACATGATAGATGCACCATTTCAAGAGACATTCAAATTCACAATGACATACAATCTAACTTGATTGCCGGAGTGCACTTCGTGGAATATTCTATCATGCTTTATCTATATGACTAACCATCTAAAAGAAAAGAGTTGTTAAATATGAAATCAGGGAATACATCTGCTGGGTCAGCTGGGAAATCGTATGATGGTGAACTTCCCCAATCTGTGGTGTAGTTTGATTCAGAGGTGACTGGGGAGATAAAAGGTGGTGAATAGACTTGCAATAGTTCATCCTCAACATTATTTGGGATTTCAAGTTGCAGGTAATCCTCTAGGAATCCAAATTGCGTAGAAGGGGAGGAAAATGAAGATGGGACACTAGCACCATCCAAGTGCCAGTTGTTAAAACTGAGGTTGGTTTTGAAATATGGGATCATCTCATGGGGATTTGGAGGTGATAGTTGGTAGTTATTCTGGTAAGTTGGCTTTATTTCGTGTTTTTCAGGCGATGGCTGTGGTAATGCTGCTGTTATGTAGTGAACGCCATTGTTGCAGGCACGTTTCTCTTGGAATTCACTTTCGAAAGATGTCGAACCTTTTCTGTGAAACAAATCAAGAAGAAAGATTTAGAATTATATACATTCACTCCAAGTATATAACTACCAACCTTTTAAAATTTATATATCAGAAGTGGACATACCTCTTTTTGGAAACGACATTTTGATCCTGCTGATATATAAAAGGTTGGCCAAACTGATCAAACTCAAATTCTCCACATTGTGTACTGCCTATGGATATCGGAGATTCGGGCAGATTGAATGCTGGCAGGATAACTTCTTGAGGCTGCCGGGAATACTCTCCAGATTTAAGAGCGGAAAGAGCGTTCTCATACGAAGACAAGATTTTCTGTATCAAGAAGTCTCTTGCTTGAGGTGTATTAAGATTAACTCTTAGCTCTTTAGCCATTTGTATCCCTTGAGTTAGCTCATTGATGACCGTATTTTGATCATAAACACAAGCACTCTCCATTGCTCTTTAGTACAATAATGCTTGATAAGGGAGTATAAGCTAAACTGGATTGACTTTGGAAGTCAATGCTAGTTTAGGAGTTATTCAGAGGTACAAGAGATTCTATGATATGAAGATAGAAATGTAATGAAAAGAAAGAGTGAAGGAACATATATATAGGGATTGGTGGAGGGTCAAAGGTTAACAAAAGAAACCGAGTGAAATTTGTAGTTTCCAAACGTGTACTAATGTTTGGTCAAACAGTGTACTAAGTGAGCTCTATTTGCTCTTGAATACTCGTATAGATTAATTAGTATTTAATAACGACTAAAACTACTATGAAGCTTCTATGAATGAGTGAGGAGTAAGTTAAAATAGACTTAAAATAGTCCAATACTTTTGAGGGACAAACCAAAAAACCAATTGGTCAATCTTTTTTCCATCTATCTAGTTTGTTTCTAGAAATCAGTTTGTCCATAACTGATGTAAAAAAATGTGTAAAAGTGTGTTTACAATGTGCACATATAGTGAAACTCCTGATGTGGTATCTAAAATGCGAGATCGCTAAATTCCCAAATAGGACCTGGACCTCCACTAAGGCGCCGGATACCCTCGGGATATTTGTGCTTTGTGGCGACTTATGGAACATCTGTCCCCAAGCAGGCTTCAAGCGTAACAATCTCTCGTTTTCAGACTCATAACATCATCAAATATCTAACACACCAGTTAAAGCTATGCAAAGCTTCAATCTCTTAGTTCTCCCCTCGATTAACATTATCAATGATAACTTACAATTTTTTTTTTGAGTATCTGATTATGTAATATATCAAGTGTATGTGCATTCCTTTCTAGCGAAACACCAGACTTTTCATGAGATCGAAGAACCACACTGTAATCGTCATAAAAAGAACATTCTTTTTAGTTGGTTCTTACTCTAACTATTCGAGAAATTCCAATCATATTATTTCCTTGCTTCTTTCTACTATAGCCATGTATTTATTTATGTAGTTGAAAAAAAAAGCTGCTCTTCTGAAGGCTACAGCCAAGTAACAATTGTTTATTATATTCCGTTGTGAACACATATCCCCCACCATGGCGCCAGGGATCTTGGACTTCCCCTTGAAAACGATTAGGTCATGTGGCGAAAATCCATCTCTAAACTACGCACGTTGGTGTCACGTCGTTGATATGGGATGGGAGAATGGGATGATCTGTCAAAGGACAGACACATGTCGTTGAGATATTTCAATGGTGTTTTATAGAAAAAGCTGATAATATTAAACTTCTTTGATAAAACATACTGCCATATTATCAATAATAATCATACATATCGACAAGCAATAATGTCTACATCATCAGTGTAACCAGTTAATCTGCTAAATACTCAACATTGAAACTTCAGTTATGAACTAACTTAAGGCTTGAGGTGATATCTATTTCTCGACAACACCACAGATGATTACAAACTTATAATCTTTGTACACGATAGATACACTATGTCAAAAGAGATTAACATTCTCTATCACATACAACATAACTTGATCATCAAATGATTTGCAGAAAGATACGTCCCCAAGGATCACAAACGGTTATCTTTTACAGCTATCTAGCAGGTTCAATCATTGTTCTGCGCTTTGAATTCACAAGCGCCTTGACGGCGAGGTTTAAAACATGGGAACATCATTTTGTTCCAAAAAGAATGAGTTTTCAAATTTGTAATCATGGTCTAATTCTGCCGTGAAATTTAGTGAGGGTGAACTGTCCCAGTCCGTGTAGCAGTTTGAATTTGAAGTGTCCGGGGAGATAAAAGGTGGCGAATAGACTTGCAATAATTCATCATCAAAATCATTAGGCAAATGAAGTTGTTGGTAATCTTCCATGAGTCCAAATGGTTCTGAAGGGAAGGAAAATAAGTATGGATCAGTAGCACCAAAATCCGAGGTGTTAACAGTGAGGTTGGCTCTCAGATTTGAGAGCATCTCACCCGGAGGCAGTGGTGATAGTTGTTGGTGGTTGATTGTCTTTATGTCATGTTTTTCAGGCGAAGGTGGTTCGGCCAAACGAGCGTGATGGTTGCATGTGTGTTTTCCTTTGTATGTGATATCAAATATTGTGGGATTTGCATCGGTTCTCTGTACTTGTTTTGTCGCCAAGCACTTCTGAACCTTGCGGTATGTGCATCTATAATAGCTCCTGCTAGATATAAATTAATTTACTAATTAGAATATGCATTCAGTTTCATCATTTATATGGTCATTATAACTTAAGAATCTATATTTTCTTCATGTATCTTAAAAGTAAACGGATCTGTAGTTAAAAAGATGTTTACCTTGGAAATTTGGCACCTAAAATGTCTTTCTGTCCATACTTTCTCCAACTGTAACCATCATCAATGCTACCCTCTAACCCATCATCAGTGTACATTTTAACTTGATCTCCCCATATCGTCGAACCCTTTCTGCGACACCAATAAAGAAAAGATTTAGATATGTAAATTCATTTGGAAAGAACAATACATAGAAGACATAACCAGTAATGCAAATGTGAATAATACCTCTTTTTGGAAACAACATTTGGGCCTTGCTGGTCTAAAAAGGGCTGTGTAAACTCAGATCTTACACTTTGTGGGCTCGCTATGGTTATCGATGACTCGGGTGGACTGGTCGTTGGAAAGTGATCAGTTGGCTCACGCTGCTCAGCAGACTCGCCTGATTTGAGAACGAACAACGCGTTGTCATATGAAGCCAATATCTTCTGTATTAAGATATCTCTTGCTTCAGGTGAATTAAGATTACCCTTTAGCTGTTTAGCCATTTCTATCCCTTGACTTAGTTCATTGATGAGTGTCTTCTGTCCATAAACACAAGCACTTTCCATAGCTTTTTTGTGCAATACTAAAAGCCAAAAGTATGTTGACTAAACAAAATCAATGCAAATTTAAATGAGCTCCGGCTGAGCTTTATATGATATGAAGAGAAGTAGGAGAGTGTAAGTGTAATGAAAAGAAAGAATTGAGGAACCAAGTATATATACGTGTCTTTAATTATTTGGTAAAACTGAAGTCAAATGTTGACTAAAGAAACCGAGTGAAGTGTTTAGTTAGTATCCAACTTTGACCAGTTTTTAGTCAAATGAGTGAGCTCTATTTGCTGTTGACCAATTCCAGTCCTTTTTATAAACTTATTTAATTGATACCCGACCCCACACGTTACAAGTTAAGTTATTCCTACAATCTATAACCACACGTGCATAATACTTGTAATAAATTAACAATAAATTAAGAAAACTTAATACTACGTAGTTAGTTTTATAATCAAATAGTACGAGGCAAGGCTGTCAAGATCGCGATCCTACCTGGTATTGTTTTTGTCTTTGCAAGATCGAGATCGTAAAATCGGACCGAGATCGTAAGATCCTACAAATTTATCATGTTCTGTAAGCAACGGATAAACGAGTCAAACTATTTTTATTTCTACTCATCATCAAATATAAATTTATATAATATCCTCTTGAAAACGTCAAAGTTCAAATTTAAAATACCAAAGCAAAAGTAAAACACAAAAAAGTCAAGTTTCAATCGTCATATTCACGATTTAGCGGAATAAAATTACATAACATGCGTAATAAACGTCTCAAAACAAAGTACTTCACTAGTATCACTACAATTAAGCTATCTGAATTAAAACTTAAATGTTACAGTAATAGTTAAAACTATGAAAAGGTAAAATAAAAAACAACAATTACCTGTAAGAAATTTTTTGCTTAAGGTAACTAGAAAATGAGAAGAAGAACCCTAATTTGTTTCATGTAATTTCAATTTGGGGAAAGTAGATAATTAGGTTTATTGATTAGAAAATCTAGGAATGAAACGTCAATACTTGTTACTGAGATCAGCGGACTCGTATTGTTCTTTTTTGGGCCTAGAAAAAGTAATGGGCTAGTAAGTATGTAAGTCAATAAGTTAGTAATTTGGTAATTTGGTAATTTGGTAAATTGGTAAACTCGTATCGACACGCGATCATACGATCTTATGCATGAGTTTACGATCCTACTTGCGATCCTACCTCTGATGCGATCCTACCTCTGATGCGATTCTACACCGATCCTACACGATTTTATCAGGTGGACACGTAAGATCGTACGATCTTACGTGTAAACTCGCGAGTTTGACAACCTTGGTACGAGGCGTTCAGACTCGTGCGATGCATCGGGCTTCGTTCTTGGGTAAAATCATACTTTTACTTTTACGAAGTATGATATAAGTTCATATTTGGGGGTTTGATCAGCACGATCCACATTCTCCTTGCCTGTGTAAATAGCCTTAATCACACTTTTGTGGTCCTGAATTTTCTCAAAGTATCATGCATTAGCAATAAAATAATGAAATCTTAACATTTTGTGTATAGTCTGGAAATTATGTAAAAGATGAAGTATGACACGTCTAGTTGTTGTGATAACCAATTTATCTAACCTCCATGGATATCTTTTCCACACAATTAGTTGAGAATTGGGAGAATCCAGAACCCCATTCGAATGTGTCAAGAAATGACCATGGGAAAAAAATCCTTCACATTTTCTTTCCTGTTATAGTTTATGTGTCAAGACTCAAAACCAATTATTAGCATACATTTAGGTACTAAAAGAATGACATAAAAAAATAAGAACTCACTCGATAGCAACCTTAACGGCCAATATATGTCTATAATAGAAACTGACTCTTGTTGGATCATTCTAATTCCTGGAAAAATTAAACTTTAACTTATATTGTCTCTTCAACGGAACATATGTTGATCGTCACTACCTTCATCATCTAATGGTATATCAGAATATGACCATCATGAACCCGCTGTCATCTAGGTTGTTAGCATTAAAACCCTGCAAAAGAAGAAAAAATTGTTGCATTGCTTTGCCAATATCAAGAAGAAAAAGATAACATGGTTGAATGTTGGGAACGGAAACGACAACTCCTTTTTAAGTTAATTTCCAGCTCTAATTTTCGATTGCAAAATTTTTTACCCACAATGGATATGTAATAGCTCATGCATATACAACATTAGAGGGGACCGAAGACTTGTGCATGGTTCTCAAAATTGCAGTTAAGGGAAATAGTTGTATCAAAATGGGTAGCATGATCATAACAGGTTCAGGTGACAATGCATATCTTGTTCATGGTCGTGTCTGACATAAGGACACCAAATCAATCACTTTAGGCCCTGAGTTTTTATAAAACCCCAAAATTTAATTAAAGAAACTGCTAATTACAGGAAATCAAATCTTAAAGTTGTGACATCTAATTCTCCGGGTGATGGAAAATGTGCTTCAGCCGAGTGATGCAGTTGTCGTTAGACTTCAACCAGAAGTTTTACAACTCCCTAGGCAGTGCACCTAATCGTTGTAGTGCAGTATAGGCAAAGAGCTCCGGGGCGTTCCCCGTTCCCCCCCCCCCCCCCGCGCTACTTCCCCCCCCCCCGAATTTTAGGGGAAATAGGTTGGGATTGTCGATTAAGATCTAACAAAGGTCTACGGGGTTGAGAGAAGATTCTTTTTATATTTTTATATTTTTATAAAAGCAGTACTATTATCTCGTGCTTATGTATTATGAAGTAATGCCCCCAATTACCTTTACGCTGCAACAAATTTTGGGGGTGTTACATAAGGTAAACGAACGTATTTACTTAATCATGCATTACTCCTTATTATGTTTCTCTAAATTATGTTGTTTTGTCACTCCTGTAATGATCTGTGTAAGTATTTCCTAAGTCATGAACGAATTACACGAACCCACCATCTATGTAATATTTCGTTAAGGCAACATACAAGTAAGGTAATATGAAGACTATTACAAGGCCCCAAGAGGGATCAACCATATTAGGGGTAAGGTAGTATGAAAATTGTTACCGATTGTATCCTTTCTACACACTAGCGTTTCCCTAGACGTCTATGCCAATTTAATATCTTATGGATAGTTTTCTAAAGCCTAACGCGCACATTCATCACAAGAAGCAGCATTAAGGGGGTGTTTGGGGTTACGGTTGGCACATGATTATCTGCTTATTGCGTTTTTAAAACGCGGATAATCTAAAACTAGTGTTTGGATATCAAAATGATAAAAGTGCTTTTCTGCGTTTTACAAGCTTCAAAATGACGTTTTGAAAAAGTAAGTGACCAGGTACTTTTTGAAAACGTGATTTCTTAAAGCAATAGAGTAGTAGTCAAATGACCAATATACCCTCAGATAATACTTCATCTTCTTCCTCATAAATCTCTCAACTGTTACCTTGATTCAATTGTTAAGCCACAATCATCTTTGACTTCGATGGTATTGCTCCGGCCACGGATCAACGAAGACCATAATTGCACTGTTAAGAATTTGTGATCAGTGATGACTTTTTGGTGATACTCAATTAAAAAAATGGGTTTATTAAACTTAACAAGTTTGGTTAAAGTGTTGTGGTTGGAATGGGGATGATGGCAAAAGTTTGGTGATGTCAATGTGTGAATACAGGATAATGGAGGTGATCCAAAAGTAGTTGATGTATTTCTTGTCTATTGGATCGTACACATAAAATGTTTTCGATTATTCTTTTATTTATATAAAGAAGTTTATAGTTATAAATATATATTGTCATGTGTTTCATTGTTAAATTTAAAAATACCACTCATATATAAAGAAGTCCTTTTTAGTCATTTTACATATTGAGGCATCAAATAATCTGATTTGTCAAACACTTAAAAAATAAATTATGTGATTATTACAATATCAAACAGCATAATCAAATCCAAACACTACATTTTATAATCACATTTTGTAACCGCTGATTATCTGATTATCCGTTTTCAAAACGCATAATCTATTTTGAATAAGCAATCCCAAACACCCTCTAAAATGATCTACAATCTAAGTTTCATGCAATCATAAGTAAATACAAAGGAGGGTCTAGACTAGCATGTTATAAAGAAAGCGAGAACATAAATCAATCAAACAACACATAGACATATTGAATGATTAAAGATAAATAATCTTACTTGATTAAAACATGGATTAAAAGTAGTTACAATAGGGTTTTGAGGCCCTAAAGATGACCTAAAAGCTGCTAGAATGATTAGGGTTCGTCTCCCAAAAGTTATACAAAGTTACACACTAAAAACCCTAAAATCGGTTTTGTATATATAGGAAAAACGACGCGACGACGTCGCTTTGAAGCCATGACGCCGTCGCCACGTCGATGGTTCTAGATCCACTTTAAGGCGGCTACGTTCTGACGCCGTCACAAAATCCTCGACGCCGTCACTTTGAAAATCACGACGCCGTCGCTTTATACTGGCGACGCCGTCTCCACGCTCTGTATGCGTGGTTCTTCAAGATACTTGGTGTACAGCCATAGTCTTGTCCGTTTCTTCTCCAAATGAGCCCAAGTCACGTGTATTTCCTCTAAATGTCATCCAAGTGCTAAAAACCTAAAAACAAATGATTAAGCATATAATCTAGGCATATTTGCATGATTTAGGGGGTTGAATGACCCCTAAATAGTGTATAAAATGACACCTCATCAACAACTAAAAAACCAACTCACACTACTTTACACTAAAAAAAGAAGAAGCAAAAAGCCGGATAACACCTGTCGAGGAGATCGCGGTGGTCCTATAACATGAAGGCATGTTGCAGCTATAATATGCATGGTTGTGTTGTAGGTACCAAAATTGGTCCCTATAACACATTACCTATCAATGTGTGCTCTTAGAGCTCAAGGTATCGTAACGTCGAGCTCGGCGTTATGCCGAGCTGGCACCGCGTTGAGCGACGTTACGACACTGGAGGGTGCAATATTACAACGTCGTTGGTGCCCACGTTACAACACCAACGCGCGTTGTAACGTGGCATTTCAAGAAAAAAGTAGCCGTTGGGCCCTTTGCAACTATTACTTTTCAAAAAAAATTAATACCCAC
>BQNB010098476.1:0-25145 GCA_026074375.1 Tanacetum coccineum
AAACCTATGAATTCACCAACATTATTGTTGACGTTTTAGCATGTATTTTCTCAGGCTATCATTTTGCTTGTGGAGCATTGGGAGCACTGGTGTAGCGCGGATATATTTTTGAAGGCTTAATAACTTGAGTACTATTCGATAACGTTTTAAACAAAATATTTCTATTGCATTATAAATGGGATCCTTATCGAATGTGAAATCTATTTAAACATCTCTTTTGAGGTCGTTTTCTGTGACTTGTGCATATGGAGTATGAAGTAGCACCCCAATGTTACTATTCCGCTGCGTTACCAGATTTTGGGGGGTGTTACATAAATTCATTTTCGACATTATTAAAAATGTAGTCAAAAATGAGGTGGGTTCATAGTTGCTGTTATTTTTTTCCAGTAGGTGTTGATGATGGTATATGCGGCATGAATATGTGTCTGCCAAATATATTAGCTATAATATACAATGTCTAAGAACCCGTACTTCTCTACATAGTGGCTAAAAGCATATGATCAGAGGCGGCGGGTCATTTTTGGCAAAGATTGCTATATTTTTATGAGAATGCCCGTATATTGGCAGGGTAACCTGTTGAGGTTGCAGCCATTGCGAGTGAATATTTTTGAGCCCACATTGCGCTTTTCGGACTAGGAGAAAGGCCATATCTTGGCGGGGCGTTTACACTAATGCAGCCATGGTGGTCTTTCCAGTCCGACTTGGACTTGTGGACCTCGGATACTGATTAGTTTGGGTTATTAGCTTTGGCTTATGTTTTTTATACGCATGTTGTTCGTTTGATTGGGCGATGATGGTGCTTAACTTTTGGTCATGCTATTCGTGAACGTGAGCCGAAAATGAATGAATCACCTATTTTTAAGGAATTATGATATGAATTTTACTATACTGAAACTCATCACATTTCACGACAACATATGGGCAGTCCAACCTAATATGATAACGATAACGATTCTACGAAGCTATGATGATAATATTTAAGAGGCCCTACGCGGGTTTGATTATGATTTGGTTTACGTGCATCTTGGCGGGGCAAACTTGCTACGTTTGCAGCCATGGTGACCGTATCCTTATACCCGATTACTTACTTATCTGAGCCGCAAAATAATAAAGTGATTACTTTCTCCGTTCTATTTTGGTAAAACTATAAATTAAATCTTATCAGTCTTTAAGCATGAATGTTGTGTAACTGCATATTTTAACTATATACATTTATTGGGACATTTGGATTATTTTAATATAAAAAATCAGATGCGTTACACGCCTGTTTGGCCCGACCTGGTAGAATGTGTGTGTTATAGAGTCTTCTTAGGCTGACCCGTCCGACTTATTTTTTTATGTCTCTCTTCTCCAACGGTTACTGGCTCTTCAGTGATGACTCGACCCGTTCTTAGCTAACTGTGCGTAGCTAATATCCCACTAACAAGCTAGCTAATATCCCACTAACAATGGGATTTAACTGCAAGATGGTTACCTGTATTCCACAATCCACTGTTATTAGTGATTGTTGTGTCGGTACCCAAAAACACACATCAAACACATCGAGGACATCCCTGATGATTGAATCTGGGTTACGCGTGTGCTATGTGTTTGTTGACACATGTTTGTGTTGCTGCTATAAAAACTGCAGTAATGCATTATGTGTGTTTTATAATAAAAGGCAGCATGTTTGGCATTTTCTTTAGCGGGTCTGCCTGCACAGAGAAAGTGGTGTGTCGTATGTGTGTTATGCATTATGTGTTTGGCGTATGTTTTGGGCTTATTTTAGTACCGATCGATGAATATCGACACGGGCCACCCCCTAACATGATAATGGTAACGATTCTACGAGGCTACGATGATAATATTTGAGCGGCCCTATGCGGGTTCGATGAAGATTTAGGTTGCGTGCATCTTGGCGGGGAAAACTTGCTACGTTTGCAGCCATGACGGCCGTATCCTTATACCTGGTTACTTACTTATTTGAGCCTCAAAATAATAAAGTGATTACTTTCTCTATTCTTTTTGGACGAAACTACAAATGGGATCTTATCAGTCTTTAACCATGAGGTAATTATTTGTTCCAAGATGTTCTTATTACATGATTATTGTTTACTGTTGGTACTAATTTTCTAAAGTCGTTGCATTTGTTTATAGACTCTACACGCTCTGGCACTTCAGCTTCAAACCAACGCAAAGGAATACGTGTATACACTGAACCAAGCCTAACCGAAGTCCAGGGAGCATCTTTTTCAGAAGGTCCTCATGTTAATACCATTGGGAATATGCAGGCTAGGCACAATCAGCTCTTAAATACGACATCTGTTATCCTTGAAGGTACTTATTTGTTTTCAAATCTCCTTATTATACACTAATTGCTTACTATTGGTCATAACTTCTTTGGGCCGTTCCATTTGTTTTCCCATAGCTTCTACACGTGCCAGTACATCGGTTCAAACCAGTGTAAAAGAACACATGAAAACACTCAAGCATAATTGGCAATGGCTAGCGAGCCTTCTTTAAAAAGAGTACGGCGCTCTGCTTTAGCAGCTACAAATAGGTAGTGATCCATGATTATACGGGCCAACGGTGAAGGAAGTAGTTCAGCTTCTAGTAGAGGTAAGCGACTTTTAATATCTAATCTGCGTTTTCCCGACAGTGATTACTTATATTTGTTCCCCAGTGGTGGCAATTAGGTTTTTCTCAGTTAATTGTTTTCTGAAAGAAAATTCGGGAAGGGGTGTTGGGTTTACTTTTTCAAGAAAATGAGTCCGGAAGGGTTGTGTTTGGGTTACCTCTTTTTCAGGCTTATTTTAAGGATGATCTGATAAGCTCTTGATGCTCGAATGCCTGTCGGACTTATGCGCGAGAATGTTGCAATCTTAGTGAGCTTATGGACTTAAATATGTCAAGAGCCTCAAATTGGTAAGCTCATACAAATAGAGCTTATGAGCATTACCAAATTCAAATAAGCCCATCAGGTGAGAAAATAAGCTTATCCAATACTACTGTGCCAATTGACTGCGAAGTGAAGCGACTAGCAAGTGACATTTTAACGTAGAAGTTGACGCGCCGTGATCCGTTTTTTATCAGACGAGTAGTCATCATTTCGAATTATATTTGTCCTTTCAGGACAGTGGACTAATAGCTCTATTCTGTTTCTTTTCCGCATAAACGATGTGGATCGTCCTACATGTCGATGTATGGTCGCTTTGAATCTAGGTTGTCAGGTCAATAAAGTAATTATAATATTTTTAACCGTTAATTTAAGTTAGTTACGTTAGGTAACTATTTTTTTTGGAGATAGTATGCATGGGTCTTCGTTGAACTTTTGTGGGTTTATTTTAATTTTTTTATATTTGTACACGTTCAGTTGTGTCTAACAGACATTGTAATGAAAAATGTGAAGAAACGCTTCAGCATGAGCCGTATGACATCTCTAAAGAACCGGAAGAAGCACTGGAAGTTCAAAGTCAAGGGGAACTGAATACGTCTAAGGTGCTTAAGGTTCCTATCTATTTGCATTCGATTTGTTTTTTTGCTATGGAGTTGTGAATAATGTTTGATTATTTTTCAACTGAAAATGCAGGCCTGCCTTACAGATTCGCTACATGTTAAGGATTGAATGAGTAAGCTTATGAGGTTATCAACATGTGATACATGGGTTCGTTGGTCCCTACAACCAGAGCAGACCAGGTTATATCAGTAAAAGCGTTGGTTATGTGCTCAAATAAGGTAATTGGTATTTCTTGATTGTTTACTGTATTTTATATGCATCAACACACTTTGTCGCCTGATATAAGTTTGATCATTAATGCCATGGAGCAGAAACTTAGATGGTACTGAATCACTGCCCCTTCCAGCTAATAAGTTACATACAGAAAACCAAACAACAAGATGCAAGTTACCTTTTGCGTGATCCTCTATCAAGTAAGTTCTTCACGCATTGAAAAAAAAAAATACCCTGTTTTAATGGAATTCTTCAGGTAACCAATATGGCGATTCGCGAATCTGTCTCTTTTTTAAATTTTGTTACAAAAGGCGTGTACGTGTGTTTAGGGGCTTTGCAGTGGATAGAGAATATTAGTTGGCTGTTTCGTGTAGTGGGGGTCTTAATCATGCCTCTTTTTGAATTATATCGATTAAAATAAGAGCGTGTACGTGTGTGTTAAAGAGGCTTGGGTATTGTATAGACGAATATTAGTATGGAGTGGACTGTTCCTGTTGTAGTGGGGGTCTTAATCAATTGCGGTAGATATTTTTCGAGTAATTATTTTTCCATGGGGGGGGGTGGGGTTGATCTTTTGTCAGTGCTGTAAAATTTATATATATAAGCGAATTAATTTAATCACTTCGATTCCAATAGCTTTGGTTCCAATAGCTTTGTTATAAAACTGTTTGTTTGTATTGTTAAATTTCATGTTTTCTAGATTTACCGCATGTAATGCACTGATGTCTCAGTGACTACCTATAGGCCCATATGTTAGGTCAATAAATGTGCAGCTTGCTATGGACTTTAACAATAGAAATGTCGAACCTATTCGTCGATGTAATGCATTTGCTTATCCTTTGTGTTTAGGTATTGCTACTGTATTAGCATAAGTTCCATGTTTTTTATTTGTGTAGAAAAAAATGACACTTCACATCAGCTCAGGTTGCAAAAAGACGAGTGATATTTTGACTAATTACTTCAATATAAGGCATATAAGCTTAGATTATATTTTGCATGCTAATAGCAATTCTAAACATATATACATGAAAAATAAATAACATTTGTGTTATTTGTTAATTTGTCTATGTTATATAATGTGATACAATTTCTTTCTTGATTATGCTAATTTAACCCATTAGAAATAAAAAAGAAATCTGAATCGACTTGTTTCCATGTAAATGATAGAAGTTCCACCTTTGATAGGGTTGTTCTATTTGATAGAAGTTCCATCTAAATATGACTGTTTTTGTGTGCATTCAAAAAGTAAAACATAATTCTAGCTATAAATGCTTGAAACGTATCAACATATTTAGTTGACTATTCGTGTTTCTTACCCGCTGTGTTCTGTATTTTCAGGCAGGGCTTGCTCTTGGAGATCTGAATTCAGTTAAAGATTTATATGATTTTAAGACACTATCGGTACTTTTTCTCATTTGGTTCATATCCATACTACCAACCATATTGAAGAGGAAACGGATATACAAGTAGCTATCTGTAGGTCTGTATAGAATTAGAATTGTTGATAGATTCGGAAATATAGAACCATATGTACTTCATGTTAAAAGAGCTTTTGGCATAGCATGTGTTGATAAAATATAATGCCTAAAAACATTACTAATATTTTTTCACATCTTTACGTTTTGATAATCACAAAATATAAAAACGTTGTACGTAAAATTAAACGTAAACAAGTAATTAGTAGTAAATTCTCATTTCAACAAATACATCACTTAAAGGTATGAATAAATAAATGCTTAATGCATTTTATAATCAAAGAAAATTTTTATTCAACCTCACACTTTTATAAAATGTTGTAAACATTTCTAAAAACATTACAAAATATTTTCTACAATTAAAAGAAATGTTTTATTCAAAATAAACATTTTGAAATTCAAAATTTTCAAACCTAAAACGGCTAAAAAAGTTCCAAAAAATCCCCCTAAATAAAAGACAAACTGAGGAAGCCCTAGTCTTGGGCGGCCGCCTTAAATACACGACCGCCCCCCTTAAAATTAAAGGGACCACCCACCTATTTAAGGGGACCGCCCCTAGGTAGATGCTCCCCTAGTTTATCCTATAAATACTAGACTTTTTCTTACAATTTTCTTACCTTTTGCACTCATTCTTTCTGCTCAAAACAGCCCACGTATCCTCTCTAAAATCCTATGATCATTTAATCGTAAAGCTTTGTTTCCAAGTGACCGAAGCTTAATTCTTCAAGTGCAAGAGGAGAATACTTTCATCATCAAGTGAATAAGTATTACACCTCAAGTGTGTATTGCAATCTTGTTGCAACCATATCACATATTTGTAAATCAATTATATATTTGATATTTGTGTGTAGTAACTAGATCTTGGGGATCTTTGTAAGTATAGTTAAATCGTGATGATCTTACCAAGTAGTGTTAGATAGTTGTGATATAAGTAGAGTGGTGAAGTGAAGTTGTAAAGAAGTCGTGAAGTCGTGAAGAAGTCGTGAAGTTGTAAAGTCGTGAACAAGTCGTGAAGTTGTGTTGTGATAGATTGGTTCTAGTTAAGATTAGAACTCAACATTTAGCTTTGTGTTGTAAATTGGTGTAAGTAACGTTGTGTACGGTTTTCTCCGCCATAAGGGAGTTTGTTGACATAGTGAAGAAAACTCTCGAGTTTGGTGCTCAGGGAGTGGAGTAGGGCGAAGAGGTGCTTCGTTACCAAACCACTATAAATCCTTGCGTTGTGACTTGATTGTTCTTACTCTTATCTCTTGTCTTACATTACTTTCTCATATCATTTTATTGATTGTTTAGATAAGTATATTGTTCATATGTGCAAGGGTTGAATTTCAGTAAAGTCGAATCTAAAATTTTACAAACAAATTAAAACCTTTAATTAAAAAGCGGTAAACTATTCAACCCCCTCCTTTCTAGTTTTCTTACAATTGGTACCATGAGCCACGCTAATAAACAAGATTTTTAAATTAATTTGTATTTTAAAACTTGTATCTATCTATGGAATCGGAAAAATATTTGAAGGGCAATCTATGCAAAGCACCATATTTGAAAGTGATGGATTTAATTTATTGGAAAAATATTTCGAACCTATGTAAAGTCAAAAGATCTAGATCTTTGGATGTTATTAACGATTGGTGATTTTCCCTCTATCCAAATATCTTCGAAACTGAAAAGGATAAAATTTGTACATTTTCATAAACAAAACGGCTGATCTTAAAAAGAAACTTGCTAAAAATAATGAAGCCAATCTGGGAATTTTTATGCTTTACCACAAAAATGAATATGAACGTATTTTTAAGTGTCACACCGCAAAAGGAAATTTAGGATACTTTGTTAAACACTCATCAAGGTAATAATCAAGTCAAAGCTAACAAAATAGATCTTCTTGTTCAACAATATGAACAATTCATGATTCCGGAAGAGGAATCAATAGATAATGCCTTTGCTAAATTTAACACTATTATTACTAGTCTAAAAGCACTTGATGAAAATTTTTCGAGCAAGAATTGTGTTAGGAAATTTCTTATTGCATTGCATTCATAATGGCATGCAAAAGTTACGGCGATTAAAGAATCAAAGAATCTAACAACTCTATCACTTGACGAACTTATTGGAAATTTGATGGTTTATGAAGATATAATTAAGAAGATTCTACAAACCGTCAAGGCAAAAGAGAACAAAGTAGATCTATTGCCTTGAAAGCTAGAAAGGAATCTAGTGATGACGATAGCTCAACCTCCGATAGTGAAGATGAAGAATATGTCATGGCCGTAAGAGACTTCAAGAAATTCTTCAAAAGACGAGGACGATTCGTAAGACAACCATATGAAGAGAGAAAATCATTCCAAAGAAATAAAGACGACAAAAATGGCAAAGGCGAAAGAAAATGCTTTAAGTGTGGTGATCCAAATCATCTCGTCGGAGAATGTCCAAAACTATCAAGATATCAAAACCAAAAAGCGTTTGTTGGAGGATCTTGGAGTGATAGCGACGAAGATGAAGATGAAAAAACAAATGACGAAAAGTGTCTTATGGCTAAAGCTTCCAATGAGGTACTTTCTGAAACCGTAGTGATGACCAATCATCACTAGACGAAAATGACTTAGATAGTGAATATAGTAGACTATGCAAATTAGGACTAAAAGTCATGGCTAAAAATAAAACTTTAAAACAAGCTAAAGTAGAATTAGAAAATGAAGCACTAGAATTAAGAGATAAATTATCTAGGTTAGAAAAAGGTAAGGAAGTAATTGAAGAATGTAAATTATGTCAAGACCTCAAGCTTGAAAATGAGAAGCTTAGAAAGGAAATATCTAGGCTAAATCAATTTAATGATAGTAGTCACTCACTTAAGAAAATAATTTAAGGTTCTCAAAAAACTTCCGGAGATAAATCCGGGTTAGGTTTTAATTTTACCAAAGGGGTCACCTAGCGGTAACCAAACAGTAATGTTTTAAAAAGCCCAAGGAGTTGAGTCGAAAGAAAAATTGATGGAATCAACCAAAATTTCATACTTATAAATAATACTAAAATTCTATGCAGTGATCATGTGGTAAAAATATTTTTACAAACCCTCCTTAAAACCGGAGTCGGATGTACTTAAACCCACAATGAGGTCTAAAACCCCTCTCCGAGAAGAACCAAAAACTTTCGATCTCGTTCCAAAACACCTCCACCTAGGAGAGGACCGGACTAGACCATATTTACTCTAACACTAATCACATATTGTGGATCTTCCACATCAACCATAGCTTTACTCAATGTGGAAGATGCTCACGTGCATGAGTTGAATCAACTGAAAAACATATGCGGAAACAATAACTTGGTTACATGTAACGTTTGGGGACCAATGCTAGCCATCAAAACCTTTGAAGTAGTGTGTCTCTCTACAAACATTCTTTGTCTCCGGATTAAGGAATTCATGATAAGGTTCCTATGAACCTTTATCATTTACATCATGAAGACATTAATGAAGATAATTCTAAAGACTAAGGTACGTCTCACTGTTTCTATTGTAGAATATAGATTTTAAGTAAATGTTATGTGACTATGATGATGTAGTGTTAATTAGTTTTTGAAAATAATTATAGTCTCTAGAAATATCATTTGTTGGTTTTCTAGCTTTGAAGAGATTAGTTCACTATGAACTATTCTTTCGTGTAGATTATTGTTATACGTCTACAAAATGGAAATCTTCTATGACCACATAGGCAAATCATTGTAGAGATGAAGAGCAAAGCTAATGGTTCACATTAACATAGAAGTGGATTAGTCGCATGAAAATCATAGACACATATGGTATGAAACAAACTCCTTCGACCTCGTACGATCGCCTCAGATCGGTTTCAACATCATCCACGTTATTCAGAATCAATCTTGTTGAAAATTTTCAACTACGTCTTCTTATTTCATTATCTTCGTATCCATTCTCGTTCATCTCAAAGTCGAAGTCTACGAATTGTCTTTTTGAGAAATTATTCTTCCGTCTTGCCATTAAAGTTATCTCTAAAATCACCTCTGAATTGACGTCTTGATTATTCGTCTGTAAATAGTAAAAAAATTTATAACTTAAACAAAAGGGTAATTAATAATTGTCACTAATCATTCTCACAAAAACTGACCAAAAATCGAAGAAAAATTTTTTTCTCCAGAGTGAGGCCCCTTAATTAATTAAGGGAGCCTATTTGGAAAAAAAACACCCCTTTTCTGTCGAAATTATATACCCAAACTTTATTTTTTTTTCTTCTCCTTCTTCTCCTACCCACTGTGAACGAACACCATAGCCAAAAACCTTCAACAACCAATCTTCAAATCTCCTAATTAACCAAAATTCGCAAGGGGCTTTCGCTAACTAGACAATCAACAACATCTATTGTAAGCTTTCCGTCATTTACTTTTCATTTGATTTCATCGCATTTTGCATACCTAATCAAAATTGGGTGTTCTTTATTATTTTTATACTTTTTAGATTAGAACTAGGAACTCTATAACTACAATGATTCCCGTAGTCATAAGAATTCAATGCATTCATTAGAATTGAGTCACAAATTATTTTGTTCGCAAATTTTATAAACTTACATACATATTTTTCATTTTTTTAAAAAAAATCTTGAAACAAAGTTTATACATGTTGATTCATGCAAAAAAACGTAAAGCAATTCTACATTAGCCCATAAAAGACCACATTCCAAATATATACTTTTCGAATCAATGGATAATATGTTACAAAAATAAAAGAGTGTTTGGTTCGTTTCTTAGGAACAATTGTTAGAGTCAAAATGACCATCACTATAGTTTTGTCACGTGTATAAACACTTAACAAACTTGTATAAGTCATCAAGATATATAATTTATATATATCTTGATATATCTTATAAATGGCATAAAATAAAGGGTGTTGGTCTAATGCTTTAAAGCTTGATTCTAGTCAAAACAAATCACTATTAACTGCTTTGTCAAGTCATGAATAACAAACCTTAATGTGTCTAAACAAATCTTACTTAATTACATAATTTCGACATGCTTAGACAATTTTTATTATTGAATAGGGAGTGTTTGGGTTATTGTCTTGATGTTGAAATATATTACTAATATTATCTTCGACATCTAGAATAAGTCAAAAATAAATTAAGTACATATGGATCACTTCTCTAGGTTTTTACTTTTAACGTCGAAGTAATCCTTGTCCACATTTGTCACTTTTCAAAACTTTATTTTCCTTATTATATTTTTTTGTAACATTTTATGTTGTTGATTACTTGTTTAGGTGACAAAATGCCGAAAGCTACTACAACCGATATATCCCTCACTAATAACTACATACCAAATGTATCTAAAATTCCTGGCATCTAACTACCATTTTACCCAATTCTACAAACTTTGAAAACTACAACATTCACGAAGGTGTGTTGCTGATCAAGCTTTACTACAAAATCCAACACATCGAGCGTCTCTTTATAAATTTGTTTTCAATTGTCTTTTTCAAATCAACGCAACCGACTTGTTCCAATATTTTTATTCTAGACTTCTTTAGTCAATTCACGGTACAAACCGATGATCTGGTTACTTGTTATTCTCCTATTTGATTCAACATGAAAGTTCATTAACTCTTTACTCTCGCTCAATTCGGTCAAATTCTTAAAATTTCATACAATCGTTAAGCCATTTTTACAAACGAATGGGATCTTACATCTGTTGAGTATTCTCGAGAAACCGAGGGACCATATTGCACCGATTTTCTGACTCCCGATGAAATTCGTCGACTTATTGAATTAGAATGTGTCGTTGGTGGACCGTACATTAAAAGTCAAACGGTCTCTCTCAATCCAAATTAATTCTCACCAAAGAATTAAGCCCCGACATGAAGCAATGGGAAGAGCTCATTAGAGAAAATGTGTTCGGACTAGGAGGACATCGGGATCATCTTCCCGCTTGTCTTGCTCACATGTTGTATTGTGTTGTTGTCGAAGAACAATACAATCTTGCTTATTTTTTCGTCAAAAGAATCCAATGTGCTAGATCTATCCAACGGCTTTAATCTTCATATGGCATGTTTCTTACTCGTTTTATCGACACGTCATGGAACATATCCTCATCTTGAAAATGCATTTATTGGACATTGTGATCGAGTCATGAGTCCTCTTGCCTAAAACAATCGACGACCTCGAAGTGATCGTGCAAGGCCGTCATTCGTATCTTTTTAATCTTTTTTTTTTTTTAATTTTCTTTTTGTTTTTTTTTATTTTTTTTTTTTTTTATTTCATCATCAAGGACGTATTCATCAACACGATAAATGTTGATGATTTATGTCCAAAACTTCTCGTGAAGTACTTATCTCCACCACCTACCCCTTAACTCTCTTGATATCTCAACTACCAAAACTACAAATGCCTTCCGCTTCAGAACGAACCGATGAAAACTCTCTTTCAACGACTAAACCGTCTTGCTCAACTAAAAGCAATAAATGCATAAGTAGATGCGCGGTGGTTTCAAATCATTTGGAAGGCACTTTAAGGAGTGATTTAGCAAGAGAAGAAATAGAAGGACATAGGATTAAAGTGAGTAGATGGCTAAGTGTAGTTTAGACAATTTTTTTAATTTATTATGTGTATGTTATTAAACAACTTGTGTGGTGATCATCGGATGTATACGGAAGATAATGTGTTGGTTAGTTGTTAGGTACTTGTTTGATATGATGACTTAAACATTTGGTTTGTTTTATTAAATCAACTAGTTGTGCCATTTGGTTTCATAATTTAATGTGTTTATTACATGTTATATGATTAAATATGCTCATAAAACTCAATAAGGCTTGCTGCAAATAAACCACCAAAACAGAAATACTCCCACAAAAAATCTAAAAAAAATCATTTTTCTGTGAAAAATGGAACCAACAGAGGGCGGCCCTCTTAATTCAACACGGGCGGCCCCCTTAATTTTAAAGGGACCGCCCTAGTATTTCACGAGTAAATTAGTATTATTTTTTTCTGCTTTTTGACTCTCTTTTACCTAGTCTCAGCTATCTTTGCCCAGAATGCTCGAACACAATTTGGAATAATTTAAACTAGTTCAAACTCATTCTATTTTCAAACCATTTCCTTCTCATAAATTCCCTCCAAATGATCATCTCCAACACACCATTTTCTTCATCATTCATTAACCATTATTAACATCCATGGCATCCACTAGAGCCTCCATTTCCAAAGCCTTCAAGAAATCAAAAATCAACATCATTCCACCAAAATAATTGTTTATGGATTTAACCTATGATGACTAAAACTCTATCCCCACACTTCAACTATCATCATCCTAGTGCTCCTAATGCACCCTCCTAAACAACCCTCAACCAAGATACATTCCTCTATTCCTCACTTGGACTACATACCCAATCACCAAACCTTCATCAACCATCACTTTCACACTAATGGTTACTTGAACTCACCCAACATCTCTTTCTCAAGAGTTTCTCCACCACCTCCAACTCAAGAAAATGCATCAATGGACATCACTCTTACCCTTTCACCAATTACCCTACTTGATGTCCAAATTTGATACTCCATCACCTTCCACCACGATCTTGGTCATTTCATTCCTTGGAAAACTTCTGAGGACATGGAGATTCATGCTTGTGTTGCATACAATCGTACTCGTTGATTTGGGTTATAAGTGATGAACTCCGTATTATAATGTTTTCATATATTGAATCTTATGGCTCTCACAACCACCATCATACCATATCCCTCACCTTCACCCCCACTAAATATACTCTATGTTTAGTTTCTAAAATAATTTTCCATAACCATTTTGCAAGCAAGTCCTCTTAAAGTGCATTACTAGTTATAGGACTCTTTGTAGTTTAAATTTTTTATGAATGTTAGCATGTTTTTTTTCCTTATGTATGCTTGAGTGTGGTTCACACACTACTTTACTTCCATGGATGATTATTGTTGGTTTCATTATTAGTATGCCATATTTTTCTTTTTTGCTACATGTTAGAAATATTTGTATTGTTCTAACTCATTTTTGTAGCCAGAAACCATAGCACGTTCCTGGAGCCTCGAACGAGGGGAGCACACATCAGGGGGTGCATTTAATTCCGTCGATTTAACTAGCTATTCTGGACGTGTCTGTTTGGATTTTTACTAAGGGGGAGAAATGACATGAAACTCACTAAATACTTGTTTAAAAATAATTTTACATTTAATGAGTTTAAATTTTGTAATCATCAAAAAGGGGGAGATTATTGATAAAAATATAATGCCTAAAAACATTACTAATATTTTTTCACATCTTTACGTTTTGATAATCACAAAATATAAAAACGTTCAAATGTAAATTAAAGTAAATCAAGTAATTAGTAGTAAATTCTCATTTCAACAAATACATCACTTAAAGATTGAATAAATAAATGTTAATGCATTTTATGACAAAAGGAAATTTTATTCAACTCACACTTTTATAAATGTTGTAAAATTATTTTTAAAACATTACAAAACATTTTCTACAATTAAAAGAAATGTTTTATTCAAAATAAACATTTTGAAATTTAAATTTTTGGACCTAAAACGGCTAGAAAAGTTTTAGAAAATTCCCCCTACACAAAAGACAAACTGGGGAAACCCTAGTCTTGGGCGACCCCCTTAAATACACGGTCGGCCCGCTTAAAATTAAGGGCACCACTCACCTATTTAAGGGGACCGCCCCAAGGTAGACGCTCCCCCAGTTTGTCTTATAAATATTGGATTTTTCCTTACAATTTTCTCACCTTTTGCACTTATTCTTTCTGCTCAAAACAGCCCACATATCCTCTCTAAAATCATTTGATCATTTAATCATAAAGCTTTGTTTCTAAGTGATCCAAGCTTAATTCATCAAGTGCAAGAGAAGAATACTTTCATCATCAAGTGAAGAAGTATTACACCTCAAGTGTGTATTGCAATCTTATTGCAACCATATCACATATTTGTAAATCAATTGTATATTTGATATTTGTATGTAGTAGCTAGATCTTGGGGGTCTTTGTATGTATAGTTAAATCGTGGTGATCTTACCAAGTAGTGTTAGATAGTTGTGATATAAGTAGAGTTGTGAGTGAAGGTTGTGAAGAAGTCGTAAGTGTGAAGAAGTCGTGAAGTTGTGAAGTCGTGAAGTTGTGTTGTGATAGATTGGTTCTAGCTAAGATTAGAACTCGACATTTAGCTTTGTGTCATAAATCAGTGTAAGCAACGTTGTGTACGGTTTTCTCCGCCATAAGGGAGTTTGTTGACATAGTGAAGAAAAATCTCGAGTTTGGTGCTTGGGGAGTGGAGTAGGGTGAAGAGGTGCTTCGTTACCGAACCACTATAAATCCTTACGTTGTGGTTTGATTGTTCTTACTCTTATCTCTTGTCTTACATTACTTTCTCATATCATTTATTGTTTAGATAAGTATATTGTTCATATTGTGCAAGTGTTGAACTATTTAAAACCTTTAATTAAAAAGCGGTAAACTATTCAACCCCCCTTCTAGTTTTCCACATGAATTGTTCAGAAGCCATTGCTGTTAGCTCATCAAATGTCACATGAATTGTTTCAATTATTTTCTGGGTTCTTTTGTTGTAGATTCTGAACGCTTTCTTTGCGGGCGCGTAACCAACGAAAATACCAATGTCAGCTTTTGCATCTAATTTACCCAGGTCGTCATTGTCATTGGTAGGATAACAGAGTGCACCAAAGACATGAAAGAATGATAAATCCGGTTTCGTATCCTGCATAAGCTCATATGGAGTTTTGTTGTATTGGCGGCGGATTATTGAACGGTTTTGGGTGTAACATGTTGTATTGATTGATTTGGCCCATACAAATATTAGAGCTTTAGAAAATATTAACATTGTACGGGCAGCTTCTACAAGAGTTCGTTTTGCCTTTCGACAACGTCGTTCTGCTGAGTAGTACATGCAACAGATGTTTGATGCGTGATGCCAACATTTTTATAAAATTCACGAAGTGTCTGATTGACAAATTTGGTTCCATTATCTGTTCGAACTTTACAGACAGTGGCATTCAAACGAAATTGTATATTTTTATGCATTTAATGATGGCCTCAGGAGCTTCATCTTTTGTCCTCAAAAATTTGACTCAAGTAAATCTTGAGTAATCGTCGACAATCACTAAGATGTACCTTTTCCCGTTAATACTTGCCACAAGTATTAGGCCACACAAATCCATATGCAAAAGATATAGTTTCCCTTGTTTAGTGTCTTCAGCTTTGGGTTAATGGGATGATTTCTTGCTTTTTTCTAATGCACATGCTAAACACAGATGATCTTTTTGAAATTTAAGCCTTGGAATGCCTCGTGCAAGACCGTCTTTAGCTAGCTTGTTAATAGTACCGAAGTTGAGATGAGATAAACGACGATGCCATAACCAGCTCTTAGTCTTTGACGCTTTGGATAGAAGACAGATCGGAGATGTTTTAAGCATGTCATCAAGAGAAATTATGTACAAATTTATGTCACGGGATCCAGAAAGTAGATCAACACCTTTTAAATTATGAATAAAGCAAGTGTTTTTCCGAAATGCAACTTCAAGATCCGCGTCACAAAATTAACCAACCGAAAACAAGTTATGTCCAAGTCCCTCGACGTAGTATACTCTTGAAATAGTAACATTTCCCAGCTGATAGTCACCATACCCCATAATTCTTGCAATATTGTCGTTCTCGAATCTAACTATACCTAGAAATTTACTAACAAAGTTCATGAGCCGAGAGCGATTCCCTGTCATGTGTTTCAAACATCCAGAGTCCAGATACCAGAGAACAATCTGGACAACCTGTCATGACAAGAGAAGAAGAAGATGGAATATCTGTAGCATTGGATCCCCAATTATGATTGGGTTCCGAGTGGTTAGAATTCTAGATTCTACAATCTTAGCTTTTTTAATCGAACCTATATTTTTAACTTTTTTGGGTTTCCTGCTATAGACTTTAAGTTCTGGTTTTTGTGTTTAAACTGAGTGGGAAGTGGTTTTCTTAGGAGGCACTACGTTAGCTAAAGTGATCCTAGTTAAAGGGCATGAATTACCAATTATAGTAAAAGTTCTGCCTGTTGGTTTCCACTTAAATCCTACTTCAGTGAATACATGACCCGTAGGTTTCCAAATATTTTGTTTTTTATGTTTCTTAGCAGATTTAGCATGGCTATTCACATTTTTTACAAAATCAAGAAGACACTTATCATGAACACCATCAAACATAGATTTCTTACAATTAGCACAAATAGGATCATAATTCGCATTTAACAGTGAATGCTAAATTCAAATACAAATAGATTCAACAACACAATACTTTTTATTAAATTTCCTAGGTTGGGCTTCTACTTTATTCTTCATGTTCCTACTTGGTGTTTGCGAGATCCTATCATTCCTTTTATTGTCAGTAGGCTTTGATCCGCACTTACTAGTAGAACACTTCAATCCTGTAGAAGACAACACAAGTGTGTTAGAATTTGATGTGTTCGATGACTCTACCTGTTTAATGTTGCTTGAGGATGTGAGAGGTTCAGCAAACCTAACTTTCTTGACCTTGTTTTTGGGTGTGACAACAACCTTTTTTGCACTAAGATTTATCACATTAGGACATGTATCTCGAACATATACAAGTAACTCCTGAATTAGTTGGGCATGCTTACAGGCAAAGTCTAACTCTTTATCTAAAAGTTGTTCTGCTTTAGCTTGTTTGACTATTCCCCAAAGAATATCAGCTTGTTCCTGAGTGCACTTAAGGTAATCTATGTGAGCTTCCCTATTTTGAAATAATCTAGGAGCCAAAGGTTCTAAATCAAGCTTGAACATGCCTAGAACAATAGTGTTGGCAGATGGTATTTGTGTAGCATTATCAACAATTTATTTTCCTTTTAATTTTCGTAAATCGTTTTTCAATGATGTTATCACAAAAACCTTATCTTGAATTTGAGCTTTTAAATCCTCATTCTCTGCAGATTTTAAGTTCAGTTTATCAATTAAAGAGTCACTCTGTTCTTTAGTATGAACACGTGTCTTTTTAATTAAGTCAAACTACTCTTTAAAAACCTGTTTAACATGATTAATTTCATTACAAAGACGCTCATTTTCCGAAAGCAATTTTGCCACACTATTCTCCAGTTCTACATTTTTGGTCTCTATTTCACAATAATCATAATTGACATTCTCTTCCTTGGACTTTTCTCTCAATGATTTAATAATATCCTTCAACTTACAAATGGTATTGTCTTTGTCTTGAAGCTAAGCTTTCAAATTATTATTTTCAAAAAATTTTGGAATTTCAAGAGCATTTTGATTATCACAAGATATACGTTTTTGAACAATTTATTGATTAAGTTGTATTCCGTATAATTTACTTTAGCAAATTTAAGTGTTTAAGTGAATTAATTTTCCTTTTAGAAGTTGTTAAACCGCCTTGTAAAGGAAGTTGTTAAATCGCCTTTCAAAGAAATAATGCTAATTCGCCTTGTACTAATAAGTTGCTAAATCGCCTTGTGAAGGAACTCTGCTAAATCGCCTTGTAAAGGATTTTGTTAAATCGCCTTGTGAAGGAAAGTTGTTAAATCGCCTTTTAATAGAAGTTGTTAAATCGCCTTATAAAACAAATTGCTAAATCGCATTGTGAAGGAAAGATGTTAATTCGCCTTGCAAAGAATTTTGTTAATTCGCCTTCACCAAAAAAATTTCTAACTCGCCTTCAACAAAACGAAACACAAATTTTTCAAAACACAAAAAGACTCACTTTTGATCGTTTTTACCCAAAATTTCTCGTACAACTAGTATTACTAAGCCTATAGGTACCTTAAAAATGCAAACTTTATGGATTTTATGTCAAAAATTTTGAAATCAAGAATTGTACTTTTAAAGCTATTCGAACATAAAAGTTGAACAAAAATGATGTTTTTCTTAAATCTAAGCTTGTACACCTATATCCTAAAGATACTAGATCAGATTTACCAAGGTAAATGATCTTTTAGTGTACACAAAAAGCTTCGAACACAAGAAAAAAAAAGAACAATGGTACGGTATGTAAAAAAACAAAACAAACAATAACAAACACAAGACTAAACCAATCACGCCATGGCTCTTGATACCAATTGTAGAATGCTAGTAATCAATAACATCAAATAACTATAAAGAAATTCTAGAGAGAGAAAGTAGATGGGAGGGAGGTTCTAGAGAGAGAAAGTAAGTAAGAAAGAAAGATTAAATTATGTGTGAATGAACCAACCAACCAACACCCTCTCCATGTGTAGAGAGGGTATTTATACTTATACATGTAACCGGCCATGGGCCTCTCAAAAGGCTTTCTATGGGCCTTTAGCTCGATTAGCTTTCTATCTTAACCTTATGATTAATCTACGAGCTACGACTACCTATATTGGTAGTGACCGATACTTTTTGTGTTTCTAACAAAGGACATGAACAGTGAACTACCAGTATATAAAATAGCGTCAAACAGTAAGTGGGTAAAGTCCCAATGGGCTAGGGTTTAATAAGATCACCATTGCTTTAAATTCTAGATAGATTATAATTAAACTAAAAGGATGCTTGTAACACCCCCATTTTGACAAATATAGCAGCGGAAGCTAATCTGGGGTATTACTTCATGGATACAACAATCATAATCATAGAAAATGACAGATATACACAAGTGTATATGAGTGTATATGATAGCGATGCAATAAATAAATAAGTAAATGGCAGAATATAAATATGTAAAGATAGTAAAGATCAAATCGATGAATAATGATTTATAGTGGTTCGGACTACGAAGCTCCACTTACGCTCTAATCTCCACTCCTCAACTACCCAACTTGATAGTTTTTCTTCCTATGTCAACAAGCTCTCTTTGGCTGAAGAAAACCGTAACAACGACGCTTAAACTTTTTCTAGTACACGAAGCTAAATACCGATTGTTACCTTCAAGAATAGAACCATCAAACGTCACTATTAATACCGTATTTTAAGGCCTAAAATACTATCCTATCATACACATATGATATACACAACTCACAACACACAACACAAGAGATACAATATAGATAAATATCACAAATGTGATGACAAAACTAGAATAATAACACTTGAAGCTTCACGTCTTCGTTAGTGTTTTTCACTAAAGAGTGGAATGATTTGATCACCTTGTAATGGATTATGAAACAAGTATAATAATCAAAGAATCTATGAAAATGAAAAAGATAGAAAGAAAAATATTGGAAAGAGTTGTTTAAAATGAAGACATGAGGCTGGTATTTATAGCCAAAATCTAAAATTTAAATCTGGTCCAAACATCTGGACGCACGGATCCACGGATCCACCATTATCTGGATCCGTCATTTGGTTTTGCTGGATCCCTGAGATGCAGCTGGGACAGTTTTTGTCTTTTTGTTATTAACCCCAAATCTTAAAAAAATATTCTTATGGACATAAAAATCAGATTTATTAGATTTTTCTAGAAGGATAATATTTCTTAACATAAATACGAAAGATTTCTGATTTGGCGGAAAGATTATTTTCACTTATGGTTAATCCTATTTTGTCTTGCATGATTAATATAACTAGCTTATAATTAATCATGTGTTTACTTAAAATCATTTGATTAGAAAGGTTTATTCAAATTATTAAGTCTAAGTGCAATAAAAAATATTTTTCTTTAAATATTAACTACGTTTAATAATGTCATATTCATACCTTAAGTGATTTGTCGTCGTCAAGTAAACGTATGACTAAATAACTTGTTTACATAAACTTTTACGCAGTATGACATTATATATGTTATTATCAAAACATAAAAATCATTAAATATAAATATCGTTTTTACGTGAATATTTGTATTAACAATCTCCATCTTTTTGATGATGACAAAATATAAACTTATGCACTAAAAATTACTAAATATGTATTTAGTGGTTGAGTTTACATATCTTCTCCCCCTTTTTGTCGAAGCAAAAAGTGTTATAGAGGCAAGGCTTGCAAGTCGTATTTTGACGAATGCTAAGTAACTTCGTGACGAATGCAAAGTAAAAATAAAGACAAATTTGCAAATGCTCCCCTACGGTGTATGCTCCCCTTGCTATGAGGACCAAGAAATCGAGTTATGAAGGCGTGCTACAAAACAAAGTTAGTAGACAAGAATATATATATATATATATATATATATATATATATATAGCAACAACACATGCATATATATAAGCAATAAACAACCACCAATCATCACAACACAAAAATTAATAATGTTAATTCCATTATAAGGGAGAAAACATAAAATTGGGCATTTAGCCAAAACAAACTAAAAAGATTACAACTAAACTTAATATAAACTAGAAAAAGAAAAGATAATAAAAAAAGTTGTTAGGATTAAAAGCCTTCTTGAAGTTACTGCTGCTAAGGTTTGTGTTACTGCTGCTAAGCAAAAGTTAGTGTTGTTCATTAACTTTAATGAAAAATATGTTAAGTAGTTAGTGTTGCTAGTATAAAGTTAGTACTGCTAGTTCACAGTTACTACTGTTAGTATAATATATGTACTGCAAGTGAAAGTCAGTACTGCTGTGAAAGAATTGAAGAAATATTCTAGCGTAGGTTTACTACTACTGCTTGTACACAGTTAATGCTGCTGGTGTATAAGTTACTACTGCTGGTGCTAAGTTAATGCTGCTAGTACAAAAGTTACAACTGCTCAAAGATTAAGACTGCTGAAAGTGTTTCTACTGTCAGAAGAGAATGGATAAAGACAGAAGAAATGATAAAGATTGATTAGAGATCAAGATTACTTACGTGATAAGTATTAGTTATTTATAGAATAAGATCATAATAGAGAATATTCCTAAGTTTAGAATATATTTAAGATCAACTAGGACTCCTTGGTGTATAAAAGGAGGTCCTAGGGCATAGAGTTTTGTATCTGTATCAAATCAAAACGAGTCATTCATAAAGTTATCATAGCTTCAAGGTTTTGTAACCCTAAATAGTAGGAGTGTATTTCGTATATTTGTAATAATAATATTGGAGCTTTTTTGTTTTGAGAATTGTGTGTTCATAGAATTGTGTTCATAGAGTTACTGTTTCATTAAGAATTCTTCTTATTGATTAAAGATTAGATTCCGCATAATCTTTAATATATTCAACAAAGTTTCTACTATAGTTGTGTTAGATTTATCTAGCATAACAAAACCTTAACAAGCATAAGGAATTAAAGATCTATTGAAGTGGGATCAACAAGTGGTATCAGAGCTTGTTGAGAAGCTTTGAATAAGAAGAACCTGTTTGAATACACAAGATCTCTTTGCTAGAAGATATGGATTCAGAATCTGCACATATGGTGGCTGCATCCAAGGTTCCAATGCTCAAACCTGGTGAGTTTGAGTTATGGAGGATGAGAATAGAACAGTACATCCAGATGATTGACTATGCTCTATGGGAGGTCATAGAGAATGGAAACACTGCACCAAAAACAATAGTTGTGGAAGGTGTTGAGAAAGTAATACCTCCTACAACTGCTAAAGAAAAGGCTCAAAAGAGGTTAGAAGTGAAGGCCAGAAGCACCTTGATGATGGGAATACCTAATGAACATCAGTTAAAGTTCAACTCCATCAAGGATGCTAAGTTGCTGCTGGAAGCTATTGAAAAGAGGTTTGGTGGGAATGCTGCTACAAAGAAAACTCAAAGAAATCTCTTGAAACAGCAGTATGAAAACTTCACTGCTCCTAGCTCAGAAACCCTTGATCAAACTTTTGATAGGCTTCAGAAGCTTGTGAGTCAGTTGGAGATTTTAGGTGAAACACTTTCACAAGAAGATGTGAACCAGAAGCTGTTGAGAAGTTTGTCACCAGAATGGAACACACATGCTGTTGTGTGGAGGAATAAGCCTGAATTAGAGACAATGAGCATGGATGATCTCTACAACAATCTCAAAGTATATGAACCAGAAGTCAAAGGGACATCAAGCTCAAATACAAGCACACAAAACATGGCTTTTGTGTCCTCTAACAACTTTGGCAGCACTAATGAAGCATTTTACACTGTTTCATGGAGTTTCTTGCTGTTAGCACTCAAGTTTAGTGCTGCAAACTCTACTAATGTTGATAACTTAGTGTTGTTGTGATCTGTGGCATTTCTTTTTTTCTAGTCAACCAAACAATCCTCAACTTGCAAATAAGGATCTATAACAAATCTATCCAGATGACTTGGAAGAGATGGATTTGAGATGGCAGATGGCTATGTTGACTATGAGGGCAAGAAGGTTCTTGAAGAACACTAGAAGGAAGGTGACTATTAATGGTAATGAGACCATAGGGTTTGATAAGTCCAAGGTGGAGTGCTACAACTGCCACAAGAGGGGACACTTCGCCAGGGAATGTAGAGCTCCAAGAAACCAAGACAACAGGAACAGGGAAAGCTCAAAAAGAAGTGTGCCAATAGAGACAACTACTTCCAGTTCTTTGATATCATGTGATGGTCTTGGTAATTATGACTGGAGTGACCAAGCAGAGGAAGGGCCTACTAACTATGCACTCATGGCCTACTTATCTTCAAGTTCTAATTTTGAGGTATCTAATGATTCTACTTGCTCAAAATTTTATCTTCAAACTGTTGAAGTGCTTAAATCTCAATATGAACAACTATTGAAAAGATTTGAGAAATCTGAGTTAATGGTTGTAGCTTATAAGACAGGTTTACAATATGTAGAAGAAAGACTTGAATTTTATAAAAAGAATGAGTCTGTTTATGTAGAAAAGATTAACGGCTTAAAATGGGACATTCAAGTAGGAGAGATAACTATTGGGGAGCTTAGGAAGAAGCTAGAAATAGTTCAAAAGGAAAAAAGATGACATTTATTTTAATGTAGACAAATTTGAAAATGCATCTAAAAGCTTAAACAAGATTATAGAGAGTCAGATTGTAGACAATTTCAAGAAAGGTTTAGGCTATAATGCAGTTCCACCTCCCCTAATAGAAAATTTCATGCCTCTAAAACATGACTTGTCATTTACTGGTTTAGAAGAGTTAAAAAGTGAGCCTGTAGTTATTAAGTCTGTAGTTAAGAATAGTGAAGCTAAGGCTAGTGAAGCAAAGTCTAAAACAGTTAGGAAGAATAATGGTGCTCTAATTATTGAGGATTGGGTGTCTGATAGTGAGGAAGAAGATATTCCTTAGGCTAAGATTGAAAAGAAAAAAGCTAAGCCTAGTTTTGTTAAGATAGACTTTGTCAAAGCTAAACAAACAAACAAAACTGATAGGAAAACTGCTAAACAAGTTTAGCACAATAGGCAAAACACTCACATTCCTAGAGGCAATCAAAGAAACTAGAATAATATGATGTCTCAGAGACTAGGAAGTAATTTTGAGATGTTTAACAAAGCTTGTTATGTGTGTGGAAGTTTTGATCACTTGCAGGTTGATTGTAATTATCAAAGGGTGATAAAACCTGTTTGGAACAATGCTAAAAGGGTGAATCATCAGAATTTTGCCAAAAAGACTCACCCCTGCCCTAAAAAGAACATGGTTCCAAGAGCAGTACTAATGAAGTCTGGCTTAGTATCTATTAATACTGCTAGACAAAATATTTCAAAAATAGCAGTATCAGTTAATACTGCTAGACAAGTTAATACAGCTCACTCAAAAACAATAGTGAATGTTGGTAGACCAATGTCGTATCTTTCAAAAATAGCACATTCAACTGTTAAAAAGCTCATTCATAAGAATATAGTATTTAAAAACAGTAATTTTAATCAGAGGGTTAATACTGTTAAGGATAAAAATGCTAATGCTGCTAGGCCAAAAGCAGTAGTTAATACTGTTCAGGGAAATAATGTTAATGTTGTTAAGGCCTCAGCTTGTTGGGTTTGGAAACCAAAGACTAAAGTTTTAGACCATGTTTCTAAACACAACAGTGCATCAATCACCCTAAAGAAGTTTGATTATGTTGATGCACAAGGCAGATCCAAGTCAGTAATGGCTTGGGTCCCCAAAAGAAACTAATTTTTGTATCCAATGTGCAGGGCAATCCACAAATGGATTTATAGGATAAAGGGGTGATTGATAGTGGATGATCAAGGCACATGACAGGGAACATGTCCTATCTTACAGACTATAAAGAAATAGATGGAGGATATGTTTCTTTTAGAGGGAACCCTAAAGGAGGGAAAATCACAGGAAAAGGTACCATTAAAACTGGTAATCTAGATTTTGAAAATGTGTATTTTGTGAGAGAGTTAAAGTTTAATCTCTTTAGTGTCTCACAAATGTGTGATAAAAAGAATAGTGTTCTTTTTAATGACACTGAATGTATAGTTTTATCTCTAAACTTTAAGTTAATTGATGAAAGTCAAGTTTTACTTAGAGTCCCTAGAAAGAACAATATGTATAGTGTTGATTTAAAGAACATAGTTCCTAAAAGAGGTTTAACTTGTCTCTTTGCAAAAGCCACATCAGATGTGTCATGCCCCCAGACGGGGCCTGGACAGAATACGTGTCCGAGTGCGTGACATCATCATATTTCGAACACAAGGCACGAGAGAACGACCACTAATGGACGTTTTGAAAATCATAACTCGTTGCATTATTTAAAAATAGATAAGTTTTACAAGATTTAAAAGAAATTAAACATTTGCGGAAGCATAAGTAAAATGTAGCGGAAGCATAATTTATTTTTAAAAGACAGCGGAAGCGAAATTTATGTTTTCAAAAGACAACGAGTATGATAATTTGATAAGTATTGAAATAGGGTATCATATTGCACGTAGACTCCACATAGCATGTCAAGAAGTCTAAAGCTATTCACCTGAGAAAAACATGCTAAAAACGGTCAACATAAAGTTGAGTGAATTCATAGGTTTAAGTAAAACATTTACGAGGATTGGTATGTGTTTAATTACACATACCTTTTACCTTTAAAAACGAGCTAAAATAACCAAAAACGGACTTCAAATGCCAAATAT
>BQNB010098477.1:0-17558 GCA_026074375.1 Tanacetum coccineum
TCCAATACTTAAAATAAAACAATATATAAACATAAAACTAATTCACATAACAATTTATTCAAATAATAACACTTAACAATTAAACCATGCAAATATTCATAATGATCCTAATTATCTAATAATTAAAACATGTATGTATCCATATAAGGCTCCTTCGTCCTATAAACTCCGACCACATTCATCGATATAATCGATTGCGTAAGCCTTATACAAATTCATCGATCGAAACTACATAAATTTAGTGTTCTATGTTTTAGGACTCATTAAGACATGCCAAGGTCTTCCCTAGCTTTTAAATTCATCGATCGAAACTACATAAATTTAGTGTTCTATGTTTTAGGTCTTGACCATCATACTTGCATAATAATTTTAACAATTAACAAGATTAATATCATATATCTCCTCCACGATAAATTGCATGTATTTATCATGGATGCCAAATTAACAATTAATCTAACATAAAACCGGATCAATTTAACAATTTTAAACATATCAAGTTTTATTCATAAAATTACATACAACCTAGAAATTGTCTAATCAATTTTAATAACCAATAAAAATTAGATCTTGATGCATAAAGATCGAATCTTGATGCATAAAACACCCAAAAGGGCTTAAAAATTAATCAAGAACCCTAATTTGTTTGTCTAATTTTTTTTCTTGTAATTACAAATTCATATACGATGCGTATACACTGTTTGGGATTTTTAGATCTAATAACGATTAAACATATCACGAGTACATACGGAAAGATCAAAACACGTAAACACTTTATAATTAACAAGGGATGAGGAAGATATACCTTTAACAAGAAACGTTAGACTGCTTATAGCAATAAACGTTACACCGTCTTCAATATACGCGTGTGTATAATACTACGCGAAACCACCAAGGATCAAAAGAATAATCCCTCTACTTCGTCATACATAATACTTCTATAACGATGAAGTATGCTAGTACTAGTAGTGGTTTAGCAAACAAACACCATATCTTGAAAATCAACTAAACCGGAAACCTTTATGGTTTCTTTGGGTCGAACCAAAAGCCAAAAACCAAAAACCCTTTGTGGGTTTCGGTCGAACAAACCAAGGGAGGGAGGTAGGAGAGATTTATGGTTTATTTTCTTAAAACACATCTCAATAATGAACCCTTGAATCCCTTTATATAGCCTCTATAACTTGAAGGAAAAGAAAGCAATCTCACCTCCTTATGGAGGGGGTATTCGGCCGGCCCAAAGGAAAAGGAGCAACCCAAACCTTTCTTTTTCTTGGTTTTACACATTAGTCCTTTTAGTTTAACCTTTAAACAACTAAATAATGTAATTATCATTTGTTTGCTAAATCATTAATTATATATTACTTTAATATATTAAACATCGTTCTACATATTAACGTGTGCGTCCCCGTAGGCTCGAATAATTTCCGGACATATATAATTTATATTTGTTCATATTCCAATAGTGAGCCCATGCTAAGTTCCCTAACAACCTGATTCTTGCAAGAGACACGACTTAGACGTAATGCGATTATAATAGATGTGCTAAAAGCAAAAGGTAAAAAACTTTATAGAAGATTATACATTTATACCTTGTATACTCTTGTCCTATAATGATTTGAATCATCTTCCGAGCTTTAATTGATTTCCATCTACGCCATTTCAATCAGCTCCTCAACACGTCCTGATCTCTGTTAACACAAAGAGAAGCATTATGTTATTCATTACAAACAAATTATCCCTCCAACATTTTTTTTATTATATAAAGATATAATGCACAATAATGTAAACTTAAAAATAGGATTGAACAAACACTCATTCTAGTTTACCATATAGTGCGAAACTGGTATATACTTTTCCCGTCGCTACAATTCAGATTCCTAGTTTAAAAATTTTGTGGCTTTTTTCTTTGGATCCTGGAACATGACACCATCAGGTAAGGGCAGCATCCACTAAGTTCAAAACTTAAATAGAATAGATAAAGGAAAAAAAAAAATAAAAAAAGAATAACATATTACCTTCGTTGAATCCCATGGTATATAAATAGTTGCATCATGCTTGCGTCTTGAATATTGCCTTACTCGTCACTAACCCAGATATAGGGTTCTAATAGCTAATCAAAACACTTATGCAGTAAAAAAACAAACCCATACTCAGCCTTTCCTCAAAATCACATGTATAACCATTTGAATTGAGATTTCCTCTAATTCTGTATCAATATGAATAGAAACAAATTAAATGGAATTTGAAATCATATCAAAATTAACATCAATCTAACAACTTTTATAAAACATAAAGCTGGATCAGATCAAATAAACATACCAGAATGTAATCTACATAATTTAACCGGCAAAAGATAGATTAACATTAAGGGCGATCAGCCTCTTTTAAATAAATGGTTTTCTCGTCCCCAGAGAATCAAAACATGAAAAATAACCATTCAGCTTAATCATCTAAACTAATAAATAATCAAACCATCGAATTGGGTTATCCCCCAATCCCGTAACAAATAATTGGAACCCCAAATTAAAAAAATTACCATAAAAATCTACTAGCCAAAACCATGCATAAGAGGGTGGTATGAGGTACATTGTGTAAGGTGCTCTCCTCCTCCCTAGGAGGAGGGATGTCCTTGGTGAGAAATAATCATGTGTGGTATTATAAAGTGAAATTTGAATTTGTGTTTGTGTTTTATTCCTATAGATCCGGCCTTGGCTTAATATATAGTAGGGATTTATTTAATTTTTATGTAGTGAGTATAAAAGTGGGTATTTGTTTGAGTATAGATGGGTATTGGTGCTTCCGGGTATGCTTAAATGTAATTTATTACGAAACGTAAGCGTTTTACGTAACCAATAAAAATAAATTATGAAAAGTTATAAATTATACTCTTAATAATCATGTAACACTTTCTTGATGTAAACTTTTATTTGTTTGGTATCCGTTTACGTTGAATGATGATTTTTAGTTTACGCGATTTAACTATAAGATAATAATTAAAAGCGAACGCGTAAAATACTAAAATTAAATAATGAAAATAATTGAGTCAGGAAATGACCTGAAAATGTAAAATGTTACATGGATAATCTCTTTCCTCTACTATTTCTGCTACCACCTTTAAGACAACCGTATACCTCGTCATGTGATTGTTCTATGAACATTCGCAATGCTCGAGAAGAGCTACATATTTTTTTGAGTATAGTTTATCGTACGCTAACAACCATCCGTCTTGACATTGTCAAGCTCATCGTCTCTATCTTTGTTTGTTTTCTTCTTTATTGTCATTATTATTATTATTATTATTATTATTATTATTATTATTATTATTATTATTATTATTATTATTATTATTTTCGCGTATGAAACATACCGAAGATACGTCACCATTTCCTTCGAGACAATGTCCAAAAGGAAACATCTCCATTCGTAAAGGTTGCATCTGAAGATAACTTCGCCGACATTATTTCTTTACCCCTCAACCGCGAATCGTTAAATTGTCTTCGTCTAGGTCTAGGAGTGTTAGAACACATTTCATAAATCTGTCTCTTCTTTTCTACTAGTATCGATTCTAGTCTATATTCTATTCCGCGTGTCTTGACAACTTAACTACTTCATCCGAAGTTCTTTAAGTATTTTTGATTAGCGAAATGCAAATTAAAATGTCACTCAGTTCGAAAAAAATTTCGTCAATAATCGATTCCAAAACATATATGCTGGTGACGGTCCCCATAGACTAGGCGGCCCCCTGATTAAAATAGGCAGCCCCCATATATATGGGAACGCCGACAACAGGCTTGTGATATCTTTCATTTCCTTTTCTAATCATAAAACGAACACCATGTCTCTCTCTTCTTCTTCTTTTGTGAGTTGACGACTACTCCACACCCAAACCTATAACCAATATCTCTCTATAGATCAATGGTTTATCCTCATATCCTAACTCTCCTAAGCATCGTGGCTTATGTTTTCAAGAGTAAAGTAAATTTCATAATGAAATGAGTCTCATTATCAAACATATTCCTTACAATCGATAGACTTACAATCCATCACTTAACAATAAATCCCCTCACATACAACCTTGGTCTTCACATCTCGCATACGTCTTATCTCAATTCATAGATGATTCTTCTCACTCCTAAATGTTTCTTCTCTCTTCTAGTAGTCGTTTCACTTATAATAGTCTTTCTACTTCTAAAGTTTCTTCTCACTTCTAAACATTCCTTTTCACCTCTAATAAGTCTCCTCATCTCTAATGTTTCTTCTCACTTCTAAACATTTCTTCTCTCTTCTAATAGTCTTGTTACTATTAGAATTCCTCCTATATCCCTTGACAACTTAATTATTTCATTCAAAATATTTAAGTAATTTACGAAATGCAAATGTTACTCCTTTACAAAACTTTCCACTTTCTAGAAAGTGAAGAACATAAAGAAGATATTCAATCTTTAAGTGTTATTGAGTCACCACATTGTTGATTCTCTCATTATTCTTCCACTATAAATTAACTACCTCATTTCACATCCTACCTTTGTTCCTCAACATTGTCAACCAACAATACACTAAACAAACCTTTGAATTCCCAATCATTCACTTTTGTCTCGATAGGATCATATGCACATCAATTGTTAGTTGTGTACTGCATACGATAAATCCAATCTATCTATCAACATCTCGTCAACACGTTCCTTCTTTAGTATCCGCTTAACACATTCCTATTTTTACGGCTCTATGAATCATTTTCATTCACATCCAAGAGCATATCGTCTCCATCCTCATCTTATTTTTCTTTTTATCCTTTGGAATATATATATATATATATATATATATATATATATATATATATATATATATATATATATATATATATATATACTGCCAAGATATTGAAGTGGCATTCGTCTAACTTTTAAAAGGTCATCTCATAATATTTTTTGTCAATTTCCCCCCAAAGAAACGAATCCCATTCTCGTTTATTAAAAGTCGATCTAATCTTTCTCCATAAACATACGTCTCGATTCTTTTTATTTCATTATTTAGGTTGTTTTTAAAATAATGATTACTTGTGTCTAGTTTCTACTTCTCTTCCACAGTGTCATACTTTAGAATAATAAAACCTAGAAGTGCATGTTTAGTTCTCCGCTAATGTTTTGCAATATGTATATGTGCACTTGTCTACTAACTTTGTTTTGTAGCATAACAATATCTTGATTCCTTGGTTCCCCAAACAGGGGGACATAACTACGAGGGGAGCACTTGCAAGCACTCTACTCATTTAAATTGCATCGAACTTCTTAAGAATCAATGGTAATTTATTTCATCCATGGATCCGTTAGAGTCAATATACAAGGAATGATATTATCATAGGGACGCAACGAGCAAGGGGGAGCTAGGAGATATGTAGGTAAATAGCAAGGAGTTGGTTAAACCGTGATGATAGAAGACTTCACTAGGATGATGCAAGCTCACCTTTATAGGAAGATAGGATCGGGGATTGTCAAATACAATGAAGGGTTCATTCGTACTCCAAATACTTTACCTCATTCACTTCAAAATCACCCTTAACCTTAAGGTCCTCTTCTCATACCTTCAACTTATATACTTGAAGTACCTACCTTCTTTTCAAGTCTTCCTCTCATTTCTCATAACCTCGTCTAAATTATCCAAGAAACACAAAACCAGCTCAACCTTATTTCTCATGTTGTCTTCTCATTCCTCCAACCAATATACTTGGATCACCTACCTTTTTGTAACATTTCACATTTTCAGGTCATTTCCTGACGCAATTATTTTCATTATTTATTTTTAGGGTTTTACGCGTTCCCTTTTAATTATTATCTTATAATTAAATCGCGTAAACTAAAAATCATCATAAACGGACACCAAACAAGTTAAAGTTTACATCAAGCAAGTGTCATATGATTATTAAGAGTATAATTTATAACTTTTCATACTTTATTTTTATTGGTTACGTAAAACGCTTACGTTTCGCAATAAATTACATTCGGGCATACCTGGAAGCACCTATACCTATCTATACTCAAACCAATACCCACTTTCATACCCAATACACAAAAATTAACTCATTTCCTTATCTATAAACTAATAGAACCAGATCCAAGCAACCTACACAAAATAAAACACAAAACTCCCCTACTAAGTCTTTCATTACAAGCTGTAACCTTACACTTATGTACCCTAAATCCCACATTACTAGAAATTGGCTTATCAAGAGTACTTCCCCACCATTTCCAGCAGTGTATGGGTCTTGGAAGGAGGAGAGCTCTTTGCATTTGTACTTTAAACCAATCATTAGATACAATATATTTAATTATAATGAAAAGTGTAAATGTAGTAATTCATTTCAAAATCAAACTTGTTATTTTTTCCCCTAAAATAAGTGCACTTTCACCAGACAAGTTTGTCACCATGACAAAAACACAAAAACAGGAGCTTTGTCGGGCGGAATCCCTTTTAAATGCATGATGCGTCCCCCTAATTATCCTGACGGCCCCCTAAGTAATATCTGGGATCGCCGGTTTTCCCTACAGCTGTTTTCAGCTCCTAAAATAGTGGGACACCCCAACTATTATCATAACCTTTTTGCATTATTTTCCTTCCAGTTCTTTCTTCAATCATAGAATTCTCACAGAAAAAATCTCTCTAAATCTTTGATCAAATTAACTTGTTTAATCTTTGTTTAAATGAGATCAAATCTTCTATCCTTTCTCCTTACCTCAAGTGCAAGAGAAAGAAATTTCGGTCCCTACATCAAGATCCAAAGTTTATGATAGTCTAGTTAGTCCATTTGTAACATTAGTTACATTATAACAGAGTCCATGGTCTTCCAATAATTATAGTAGTGTGTAGATCAAATGATGTATATATTAGGATGGTGAATGTAGGTTGGTTGTATTTAGGCCTTGAAAATACAATGGTGAAAATGGTAGAATTGGTTCTAGCTAAGATTAGGACTCGACATCTAGCTGGTGTCAAAAAATAATGTAAGCGATGTGTATTATGTTTTTAGGTCGAATAAAACACAAGTAACTTATGTTGGCGCCTAAAACATAACGAGTTTGTTGTACCCGATAGAAGAACTCCGACACTAGCTTAGTGTCGGAAAATAATGTAAAGCCAACGTTATATAGGTTTTTCTCGCGCCGAAAGGGAGCTTGTTGATTAGTGAAGTAAAACCTCGAGTTGGGATTACTCCAGGGAGTGGAGTTAGGGCGAAAAGGTAGCTTCGTAACGATACCACTTAAATCACTATGTCCGGTATGGCATTATCTTATTTACCTTTCTCTTACTTATGGTCTTTACATTTACGCTTTACTTTTAACACTTACATTGTTAATTATGATTGTTGTGAATTTGTTGTGTAATGTTGTGTTAGCCATGGTTGTGTACTCTTTGTAGAGAAAATCTAAGTTGGTATTAGTGTTAGTAGTGACCAATATAGTATAGAATTAGGGCACTATTGTTATTAGTAAAATCTAATATCGACCGACACTTCTCAAATTACGTCAAAACTTAATTGGTGAATTATTGTATAAAATTAATCTAGTCCGAAAAACCTCTCTGGAGGATGTCCTATAAATCAGGGCTAGCCCCCTGATGTATACCTAGGCGGCCCCGAAATATTTTAGTGGGACCGCCGGTATAGAGTGTATGTAATTTTTGTAGTGACCTGAATTTAAAAGTTTTTTTAATGAAACGTATTCACTTCCCCCCCCCTCCCCCTCTAAGGTTTCCACAAGTTGGTACCCTTTAAACAAATTCTTCTGTTTCCTCGTTATGATCTTCACTAAAAATTAAATAAAAAGATGAGATCTACTGCATTTATAATTTTCGGTGAGTTAGGATTATTTTATTACAGATTTATGGCTGGAATGATTTAACAAAAATGGATGTAATGGATACGGGAATGCTCAACCTCTTCTAGTGCATCGGTTTTGGTAAATGGAAGCCCGACTAAAGAATTCTCAATTCTCCGCTTACAACGAGCCTCTTCGTCAAAGGGGTCAATTTCCATCATTCTTATTTATACTAAGCTATGAGGGCTAACATGTTGCAAGAAAAGGACGCGATATAATATGTGAAAACTAGAATGGGGTTGAAATAGTTTTACCCGCTGTTTTAATTTCAGGTTTAAAATTTTTGTAAAAATTTCAAGATTCGACTTTAATTGAATTCAACACTTGCACATATGAACAATATACTAATCTAAACAATTAATAGGATAGTAGAAGAAAATAATGTAAGGACAAGAGATAGGAGTAAGAAACAATCAAACCACAATGCAGGATTTATTGTAGTTTCGCAACGAAGCCTCACTTCGCCCTACTCCACTCCTCAAGCCACTCTAACTTCGAGAGTTTTTTTCATCACTATGTACAACAAGCTCTTATGGCAGGAAAACCTTACACAACTTTCACTTATCTTGATTACCCGACAACTAAACGTAGATGTCGAGTTCTAATCTTATCTAGAAAACCCAATTCTACCACAACTTCACTACACAACTTTGCTTCACGACTTGATCACGACTAACACAACTTCTTCACACCTTAGTTTTCTTCACACCACTACTTCACCAAGCCACTACTATAATCACACTTAACTAACACTACTAATGTAAAAAAAAAAAAAAAAAGATCACCAAAATCCAACATACATACAACAATCACCAAGATCTAACAACAACACAGCTTTACAAAGATTTACAAATATTTAACAAGTTATGATATTGGATGCCATAATATTGCCACAACACACAAAGTGTAATACTTTCTTCACTTGATGGTAGAAAGTATTCTTCTCTTGCACTTGAGGATTTGAGCTTGGATCACTTGGAAACAAAGCTTTATGATTAAATGATCAAAGGATTTTAATGAGATGTATGGGTTGTTTTTTATCAGAAAGAATAAGTGCAAAAGGTGAGAAAATAGTGGGGAATAGTCCAGTATTTATAGGAACGATTCTGGAGGAGCGTCTACCTATGGGCGGTCCCCTTAAAGATAAGGGGCCGCCCGTGTATTTAAGGGGGCCGCCCTAGACTAGGCGCTCTCCAGTTTGTCCTTTTGTGTATGGGGAATTTTCTAGAACTTTCTAGCCTTTTATAAGGTCCGAAAATTCAATTTCATATGGTTTATTTGATAAACATATTTCTTTAATTGGTAGAAAATGTTTTGTAATGTTCTATAAAAATGTTTACACAACATTATATATAAAAGTGTCTTGAATACAAAATTTTTCTTTGATCATAAAATACATTAAGCATTTATTTATTCATACCTTTAAGTGATAAAATTTTCGAAATGTAAATTTACTACTAATTACTTGTTTACGTTTAATTTTAACATTGGCACTGTTTTTTATATTTTGTGATTATCAAAACGTAAAGATATGAAAAATATTAATAATGTTATTAAGCATTATTTCTATCACAATCACTTTCCCTTTTGTGATGATTACAAATTTCTAAACTCATTAAATGTAAAATTATTTTAAAACAAGTATTTAGTGAGTTTTATTTCCATTTCTCCCTCCTTTTCGAAGAATCAAAAAAGGCCAACGTTCCGAGATGCTACATAAAAATCCCGACGTAATAAATGCTCCCCCTTGAATGTATGCTCCCCCCTTGAAGTGTGGCTCCCCCTCAGTTCGAGGGCACCAAGAAATCGAGCTATGTTTCTTGGCTACAAAAAACGAGTAGAACAATACAGAATAATTCTAACATTAAGCAAAAAGGAAGGAAAAATATACAAGAGCAAGCAAACATCAAGCAAAAAGATACTTCATATTCACTTAAGACAATGTTGTGTGAACTACACACAACCATACATAAAAAGAAAGACAAATATGCTTTAGAAGCATATTAATACATAAAAAAATCCTAAATAGCCATAGAAGGATTTTTGACTTGCTTGCGACACAAAAGGGTTTGACGAATATTTGTAGGCATATTACGAGATTAGTTAGTTGTTGACGGAGAGTTTGGAGTGGAAGCGGTTGTGGAAGGGTAATCTCTTTGAACTCTAGGTGGTGGATGGTGGTCGAGTGAGGAGGAATTCAATCCAATTGATATCCTCACTTAAAGCAAGGAATTGTTTTTGGGTGAACATGCAACAAGGGCAATACCCAACATGGGTTTCAACTTGGTTAATGTTGAGGGTGTGTGATAGGTTTGGAGAGTAAGGTGATGATGGAATGTTGTTTTTGTAACAACCCGAGTTTTACGACGCGTGTGATGATCGCGAATCCGACGTCATAATTTTTATTTTATAAATTCGTGTGAGCGAACGTCGACATTTAAATTTTTATTTGTCATAAATAAGTATTTTCTTATTTTATTACGAACGGAATTTAAAAATATTTATTTTAGTCGTTTCACGAGTCGACGTTTGACCGCGCGTTCGTTAACTATTTCGAGCATCGTAAAAATATACGACGCGACTCGTTATTATTTTTAAGATCGTAAATTTATTATTTTTATGAATGTTGTTATTTTGTTCCTTGTCTTGAGCCGGATTCGTGTTTTAAAATGTACACATTTTATTAAATGTTTTAAATTAAATTAATGTGACGGAAACAAATTTAGTCTCGAAAGTGAAATCCCGAGCTTAAGTAGTCGGTTTCTATTTAATAAGAAGTGTGGTGTGTCAAAAGTTTGAAAGTAAAAAGAAGGAGGGACCATTTTTGCTAAAGCCTCAAAGATGTGCAAGTATAAATATCATTTATACTTCCATTCTTAAAGTAAAAACACACATACATCACCAAACTTTCTCTCCCCCTCTCCACCTACACCGCCGGCTGCCACCACCATCGGAAAAGTTTTTCGGTCACCGAAAACCGCCATGTCGCCAGAAAAAGTCACATGCACAATAATCAACCTATTTTTTACGAATCCTCTCTTCATTTCCTACACATCTATCCAATAAAATTACACATGCAATGGGTATTTTTCAAGTTAGAGTTCGGGTTAGTTTCAAGTCATTTCGGTTGAGAAGTGGGTTTATTAAAGCTAGATGAGTGTTTTAAAAGTGTTGGTTTGATTGGAAAAATTGTTGGGTTCGTTGTTGTTGTTTTGCCGTGAGTACGAAACCACAAGGGAGACGATTTCGATTGTTGATTTAGCTTATTATAGCATTGTGAGCATTCTTTTATATTTTTGTTTCGTTTGTTTCGTTCATTTGAATTGATTTGTTCGTTGTATGTGATGAAATCTGAGTATACTTGTGTCGGATAGGCTAGACGATGATATTGGGTGATTGAGAAAATGATTTTGATGGGTTTTTAAAAGTGTAAATTCGTGCAGTAAGTTTGGCACGGAAAACGAGGTTCAAAAATTTATAAAAACTGATTTTGATGTTGAAGTATTATAGAGTTCGTCCTAATGTACGTTTTGGTAATTCGAACGCCCCGTGACTCCTAATAACGAAGAAGTAACGGCAAAAACAAGTTTGGAAAGTTTTATAAATTTCTAACACCTATTTTGAATCATAGCTTATTTTGAATGTGTCCAGATTTTAAAAGTTCGTTTTGAGCACTTTTGGGTCCGTTTTAGCCTTCCGGCAAAACACGAAAAACACTAAACGTTGTCCGGAAGAGACTTTTTCTATAAAATTTCATTTTTTGGTTCAAATCACGAAATCGTGATATAGGCGGGTCAAAACCGATGGTCAAAAATGCTGCGTTTTTATTAAAAATACAAGTACAGCATATTTCTTGCAGGGCATTTTCCGTTATTTCCGTCGAGTTTCGTGTCTCGGTCTCGCTAAACAAAAAGTTGTCCGGAATATCGTTTCGCATAAAATCTCTTTTTACTCCGAATCGTGAAAATGTGATTTAGAGGGTCGTTTGACGCGGGTCAGATTTAGGTAAAAATAAATATAAGTAAAAAATTTAAATGTTGACTTTAAAAGTCTACGGTCATAAAGACTTAAATAATTTTTAACTAAGACATGAATATAAATAAAATAATAAGTAATAAAAATATACATAGATATTTAAACCTTACCAATATGCGTAACTTTCCGAAAATAGTAACTTTCTAAAAAATAGCAAGTTAACGAAATATAAAGTTTTCAATTAAAGTCACGTAAGGTAAAACGTGAAGAATAATTATAACTCAAAGAAGTGGGGGTTTTGGGCTAAGGTCGGCTCAATAAGATTTCTTATATTATATATATATATATCTATATAAATATATATTATATATAAAAAATATATATATAAATATTAAATATATATATATAAATATAAATATGATATTATATAATATAAATATAAAATATGATTCTGTTATACGATGTGTTGATACGACATACGCATCGTTGATTATACTTTTCGGAATAGTAATCGAGCGACATAAATTATAGGTCGTGATTGTGTTCGTTGATTTTCCGTGGATTGTTTCTATTATTTAATCTTCAGCTTCGACCAAGGTGAGTTCATAGCCTCGCTTTTAAGTGTTTTAAATGTTTTTAAACCCGCGAGGGGGATACTTGCTTTTTTTGAAAATGAGAACGCAATGTGTTTTGATGATAAATATGATTCCATTCACTATTGAGTATATGTCTTTTACTGTGTGACCGTTAATTGCCTTGTTGTTGGTGAACGTTAATGCATTAAATAGATCTATTGGGTTTGACAACTCTATCTGGGGTTTGAATCCATGGTGAACATCCTGAACGGACATTTTGTGGTTAGTAATGGGAGAAGGGGCATACTTCTCGGACATTATTTCGTCCTGCGGGATGAATGTGTTAAGTGTCGGTACATGGGCTCATTTAGTTGGAAATCACTATTTTTGTAACTTGACTTACGAGCCAACGTTATACGATTTGTTGAACCAAATATGCGTTCTAACTGTTATTTGTAAACTCTATGAATTCACTCAATGTTTTGTTGACGTTTTAAGCATGTATCTCAGGTTAGGTATTGTTAATGGCTTGGATGGGACGGAACGCGGATATCAAGGATGGTGTCTCGGTGACGTAGTGTCATAAACTAAACAAGTGTTTTAGAAATCAAGTCGTGTTGTGGCTTTTAAAAACAATTTCTATAATGATATTGGGACCTATGTGACTTTGATCTTTCTAATAAATGAAATTGTGTTTTATAAACGTATCTTTGAACGTTTACTGGGACTCGTGTGCATGTATTATGAAGTAGCACCCCAAATGTTGTATTCCGCTGCGTATCGTAGTTTGGAGGTGTTACAAAGTGCACAGGTTGTAGTGAACTAAGTCGTTTTACAAAACTTGGACTACAACTGTTTTCGGAAAATTTTCACGAGTCCTTCACTGTTGTCCGATATCCGCGCGCGCATCGTTCTCGATCCTTAGAAGCCTTATGTGGTATTTTTGATTGCAAATTATGTGTGTAACAAGTGGTTGACACTTGGTATAAGTAATGATTATATATGTATGTATATATATACATACGACATCCGTTCTATGGTGTACGATTATATATATCTTGATATTCGCTTTTTGCGAAGATTTTAATTTCTTTAAACATTTCGATGCGATATGATAAAATTATTTTGATACATGATGCAAACATCGTTGTTATATGATTATCTTCGAAACATTTTCGCGGCTTTACTTTTCATTTTTTGGTGATATTGATTCGTCGTAGTTTGTCGATCCCACTGGGTGACTTATTGTTCGACTCCTGGTTCGAATATTTTCCCATTGCTTTTAAATCGCATATGTTGTTTCGTAACCTATTGTTTTGAAATTTTTATTCGATGGGGGTGTGACTTTTATATGTCATCCCATGAACCCTCATTGTTTTGGAAAACGACTATTAACTTATTCTCGCGTAACGTGTCGTTTGGAAACGGCTATTTTTAGAACTTTCGAATAAAGTTGGCGTTGTGTTTCGATTCGCTCGTATCGACCTATACTTAGTGAGTCTTGAAATGTTTGGGTCTGGAAACCCATGAGTCGATGTATTCAAAATAATGTTAAGTCATTGGGTATGGCTTCGTATTGGAGTGGGAGGAAGTAAAATGGTGTTTGGTTGGATTTTTGAAATGGATTTTACGGCAGTTTGTAACCAGCAGGTTGTGGGGTTGATTGTGAATTATTTTTAGTCATAAAGACTTGGGAAAAGCCAATATGGATGTGGGCATATATCTTAAGTGTATGTGGTTCTTTATATAGGGTCGTATCTCCTCCGGATGAGTGAGATATCGCCGTTTTTCTAAACCTAGTCAAATCTGGTACACCGTTGGGAAAAGGCGTATAACTCTATTATTTTGTATTATTTTTTCAAAATAGAATTATGATACCTATATAAGACTCTTAGGGCTATCACCTCCAATTGGTTTCACATCAAAAGCATCAATAAATTTCAAATTACGCTCATTTTCGTAAACTACAAAAATCTGTCAAAATTTCTTTGGGGATTGCTTTGGGATAGCAACTTGTTGGGTATGTTTTAAAATATTTTAGGTCTATGAAGACCTGGATAAATTAGACTAGGAGGTAGAGAAACCTCTTAGGTACATGTAGGAATTTGGATGGAGTCATATCGACGTCTGACGAATGAGATATCGCCAAAATGGAAAATCTAATCAAAAATTAAGACCAGAATTTGAATGAGTAATAAGTCCAAAAGTTTACATAGCAACACCTAAATATGTAAAACTGTAAGTTCTAGATATTGAACAAACTTATATTTGAGCGGTCATTTCGGCTTTTGCAGACGCACAGTTTAGGAGATACACTCAGTTTAGTGGAGCGATAAAATTTTTGGAAAGTGGTAGCTTAGATAAATAAAAGTAAAATGGTAATTTCACCTTGGATACGAAACTTTCTGGGCAATGGGCCCTATGTTCCTGGAAAATAAACTCGAAATGCTTTCCGTAGAAAAAAACCTCATACCTTTATCGTCCACGTACTAGTAAGTAAGAGGATTTCAAGATTTAGGTCCACTGGATTGAGGTTATTGTTGCCTTAGAGTTTTATCATATCACCGGCGTGGTGATTGCTCATTCTTTAGCTATTACTTTTGATTTAGGACTCTAGGAGAGTTCATGTATATGTATTTATGTATTGGAAACCTAGAACCATTACGGTTAGATGTATTGGCTTTGAAAGCCAATGATGTATCTCTTTTTGGGAAAATTGGTATGTATGTTATTCTTGGCGTTGCTACTACAATTGTTATAATTGTTCTCGACTATGACTTAGGAGGATGTGTCATTGTATAGGTTGTACTATGAGTAAAGCCTGGAGGTCGTGGTTACCCCCGAAGCACTCGGCTTGTGTGAGATTGATTTGACCCCGAGTACTGGGTGACTTCAATTGGCGAATCTTTCGCATATGTATGCTACTTGCTTGCATAGTCCATGAGTGGGTATTATTTTTGAAACTTGTTGTGACCATTGACTAAACTGTATTTAATGATGTTTTGTGAATCCATGACTTTAAAACTGTGAATTGCAATAACGAATTTATGTGTTGAACAAATGCCGTTGCGTGAATCATATTGACTGGGTCGTATAAGTTGTTTGTGTAAACAATGAAAAATATGTTTTCAAATTTCTGTCCTTATGGCATTAAATAAACCTTCTTATAAATAAAAGAAAAAACATTTCCCTTTTTAAATAATAAGAATGAAAGATGGAATGATGCTATCTTCTTTTCTTTCTTTTGAAACAATTAGATTTTTACTCTTTGAAAATTTTCTTGGAAATTAATTTACGCATGTAGCGTATGGAAATGAAACGTTTTGACGAGGAAGGACATGATGACGTTTGGTCCTCAATTATGCATAACCTGATCAACTATGCATAATTTAGGAAGAACCACGCTATGTCGGATAAATCATCACCCTTAAAACGCTTGGTAATTGAGATAAATGTTTGGGTCAAGTTTCCGGAAGGAGAAAATATTTTTACCCTGCTATGGATTTTTTATGCAAGTAACCCTATTCTTATCGACTGCATGGAGAGAGTCTCATGCGAGTCATTATGACCAAGTCGTTCTGAAAGGAAAATACCCACGGTATTGTTCAGAACGAGTGTGTCTAGAAAGGAGTGATGTTTAGTTCGTAGTATTTAAGAGCGGTGATTGTTATGAAGACGCGTCAAGACCAAGTATAGTCGATGTGCCAGAAAGCAATGATAGATTTAAGCTATCAAGGGTGTAAACATGATACAGACACTGAGAAGAAATCTTCTTTGAGATGTAAAGATTCCTAAGGTGGGTGGAAGCTGAGATGTTTAATCCCGAGGTTGGAAATGAGAAATGGAGAAGACTTCTCCTACATTGAATGTATGTTGCCTTTGAAGTATCAACTGATGGTCGTGAAGAAGACTTCCTTCCCCGAAATGGAATGTAGCGGTAGTATAGTTGCAAGTATACCTGATGTCGTCGAAGATTTGAATAAGGCACTAAGTGACACCTGACTTAAGGTTAGTGACCCTTACTCTTTGACGTAACGACTTTATGTGCATATGAAAGGTGAAAAGATTGGAGACTCTAGCCGATTAGTGACGTCCTTTCCATCCGGGAGACCCAATCAAAGTAACTAACGCTTTAAGTCGGACGGTATTAAATTAGGAATGCGAGTGATTATTTTTATTCAATGATTTGATTCATCGGGGATATGACGCGATGTATTGGGATCAAGCCGCTTGTGCTAGTCGCGGTGCGTAAACGTTGGAATTTTTATTTTTCGTCGAACGAGCAACGAGCCCATGATGCTCGATTATTTTCTTGATTGTTTTCAATTTGTCTCTTGACAATATGTGTTTTAGCGGAATCATTGCTGCCGAATTATGTGCTCTATGTGTTCTATGTGCTATGTGCTCTTGAATGATAGTAAGCGCTTATGTCGCTTTTGTGCAGCCGTGATATGGCTTATGACGTGAGTGTATGGGTATACTTACCCAAATGAAGATGAAGGTTGATTTGAGAGGTACGCAAGCCTAATAATCCATGGACAATTGTAGGTTGTCAACTCGCAAGTTTGACTATGGTTGGCCAAAATCTAGCTGTGATTTGATCGAGATCATTTCCAAGAAGCTTGGCCAACTGGCAAGCTCTGTATAACGAGCAATCTAAACGGTTGGGTATGAATCCGTGTAATAAGCATAACCATTGCTGAGGCTTTCCAATAAGTAAGCACGGTTATTTTGCTAAAACTTATAGAAAGCAAGAATGATTGTTGCTAAGCGTGATGATAAGCTGGGAAGAAATATAGAGTCATTTAAAAATGACAAATAGGCGATTATGTGCTAATATGATTATGTGGTTATGTGTAATGGTGCTATGATGCGTTTGATGGGGACGCATGTACTCCGGACTATTTTTTACAACCGGTGGTGCATTATTTAATGAGACCGGGAGGGCGATGTTTGTTATGATTTTGAATATTGATGAGTATTTTGGTTTTGAATATTGATGGGTATTTTGATTTTGGATAATGACGTATATATATTGGTTTTGATCGTTGACGTATGTTTTGACTTTAGTTAGCGACATATGTTTTAGTTCTGTATAACGGTGTGCGTTTTGTTTTGTTGTAACGGTCACCAAACTAAG